>VSMD01036758.1:0-71620 GCA_008750895.1 Mirza zaza
TTTTTTTGAGACAGAGTCTCACTTTATTCCCCAGGCTAGAGTGAGTGCCGTGGCGTCAGCCTAGCTCACAGCAACCTCAAACTCCTGGGCTCAAGCAATCCTGCTGGCCTCAGCCTCCCGAGTAGCTGGGACTACAGGCATGTGCCACCATGCCCGGCTAATTTTTTTCTATATATATTAGTTGGCCAATTAATTTCTTTCTATTTATAGTAGAGATGGGGTCTCGCTCTTGCTCAGGCTGGTCTCGAACTCCTGAGCTCAAAGGATCCGCCCACCTCGGCCTCCCAGAGAGCTAGGATTACAGGCTTGAGCCACCGCGCCCGGCCAAGAAAACACATTTAAGGCCACTCATGCCAGTAATCCCAGCACTTTGGGAGGCTGAGGCAAGAGGATTGCTTGAGGCCAGGAGTTCAAGACCAGCCTGGGAAACATAGCAAGACATCTTCTCTACAAAAAAGTTTTTTAAAAAAATTGGCTGGGCATGGTGGCGTGCTCTTGTAGTCCGAGCTACTTGGGAGGCTGAGGCAGGAGGATTGCTTGAGCCCAGGACTTCAAGGTTACTGTGAGCTATGATTGGGCTACTGCATTCCAGCCTGGGCAACAGAGTGAGACCCTGTCTCTATAAAAAGAAAAAGAAAAGGAAATGCATTTAATGCCACAATAAACTCATGATAAAATTGAAAATTTATAAGTCGAACCACTGTCTGTATAAGTTTCCTAAGCCTTAACAATCTACCACAAACTTGGTGGTTTAGAATAATAGAAATGTGTTGTCTCTTAGTTCCAGAGACAGAAGTCTGAAATCAAGGTGTTGGCAGGCCTGCACTCCCAACAGAAGCTCTAAGAGGATTCCATTGCTTGCTTCCTCTAGATTCTAGTGGCTCCAGGTGTTCCTTGGCTTGTGGCTGCATAACTCCCATCTCTGGCTCCATCTTCACATGTCATTCTCCTCTGTGTGTCTCTCCTTTGTGTGTTGCTTCTAGAACACTTGTCATTGGATTTAGAGTTCACCTGGATAATCCAAGATATTTAATTAGGTCTGCAAAGGTCCTTTTTCCAAGTAAGGAACGTTCCAATGTTCCCACATTGGAACAGGTTTCAGGGTTTACAACATGGACATATCTTTTCGGGGCTACCATTCAACCCACTGTAAGTACTTAAATGGAAAAGTAGAAGTCTGTACTCTGAAGAGTAGGACTCCAGCTCTCTTCCCTACTTAGTTCTCAATACACTGGCAGTCAGGTTTATACCCCCAGGTGGGAGATGATTGGAGGATCTCTCTCTCTCCTTAGAGAAACTGGAACAAGAGAAAAGTCTATATAAACTGACACTGGGCATCTACCGAGAAAGAAGCTAGGTTCCCCACCTGGCCATTCTTCCATGAGGCCCATATAGTTCACAGCTCTTCCATGGAGCTGTCAAATAATTTCCCATCAACCCACCTTTAAATATGAGCCGACAGCTAGGATCATCTCATGTGGACAGAAAATCTTCAACTTGAAAGACAGAGACCAAACAAACAAACAAAAAGAAAATATGAGGAAACAAACTGTACAGGAAGCAGATGAAAACCTACAAAATAAAAAGCAATATAAAAATTATTTTTAGAGAGATGAGAGTATGTTGTATCCATGAAATAAAATGCTACAAAAGGAAACATTCAGAAAACAGTCCTCTTAAAAATGTAAAATAATCTTAAAAGATAATGGCTTAAATTCAGTACAAGAGTTGAAAGATAAAGTTGTGGAAATCTCTCATAAAGTAGACAAAAGAGTGGGAAAATGAGAGAGAAAAAATAAGAAAATTCAAAGATCAGTTAAGAAGATCTGACATATGACTAATAGGATTATCAGAAAAAGAAAAACAGAGATGAAGGAGGGAAAAATAACCAAAGAAATAATATAAGAAAATGTTCTATCACTAAAAGATGTTTGATATCATCCAGAATAATGAACAGAAAAAGACCTCTACAAAGCCACACCATTGTGAAATTTCAAAACACTAGTGATATAAAAGAAATCCTTTATTATTTTTAAAAGAAATCCTAAAATCTTCTAGAGAGAAAAAATAGGTCATTTACAAAGAAAAGATTATCAGAATAGTCTCAGATTTTTTTCCATAAGAGTAGAAGCTAGCCAGGCTTGGTGGCTCACACCTGTAATCCCAGCATTTTGGGAAGCCAAGGCCAGAGGATTACTTGAGGCCAGGAGTTTGAGACCAATTTTGGCAACATAACAAGACCCTGTCTCTACAAAAAAATTTTTAAAAATTAGCCAGGCATGGTGACATGTGCTTGTAGTCCTAGCTACTTGAGTGGCTGAAGTAGGAGGATCACTTGAACCAGGAGTTGGAGGTTGCAGCAAGCTGTGATGACACCATTGCACTCCAGACCAGGCAATAGCTCAAGACTCTGTCTTTTAAAAAAAAAAAAAAAGGAGTGGAAGCTAGAAGACAATGATCAATGCATGTGAAATTCTGAGGACATGATTTTTCATCTAGAATTTGTATATCCAGCAAAACTGTCAACCAAAGGGTGGATAGAATAAAGATATTTTCAGACTTGCCAGGTCTTAACATGTATATCTCCTATAAACTCTTCCTCAACTATCTCTTGAAAAATATGCTCCACTAAAAGGAGGAAGTTAATCAAGAAAGAAAATGTTGTGGTCCAGGAGAGAAGGGATGCAATACAGGAGAAAGGTAGAGGACATTTGTCAGATAAGTATAAAGGGGACTCCCAGAGGAGAACTGGACAGCCGTCTCTGAGAAGAATCTACCCAGATTGCAGTGGAGAACAGAGAAAGCCAGGAAAGATATTACTAAAGAAAAAAGGAAATGGCTAGATTGCCTGATGTGTTTAAAAGCATCAAAGAATTTGTTGAATTACTGATAGATATTGGGAAAACTAAGTAAAAATATATTTAAATAGAGGCAGTAATTAACTCCATGAGAAGGAGCAATACAATTTTTAAAATGTAATCAGAGTCCACTATTTGGCTCAACCATGAATAATACTTACAAATCATAGTAAAGTAAACATTGGATATTTGTTGTTTAAAAAGTGATAAAACTATATTGGGGGGAAGAAAACCAGAGGGTGGGGTTTAACAAACTTATTTGAAGTCAGTAGTAAATACTTAAAACTGAAAAATAAATAGAAGAATAAGCATTTTTGTTTGTTTGTTTAGAAATCTGAAGTCAATACTAGGAAAAAACAAAAACAGTTAAAGCTTAGAAGTGGCTGCCTCTCAGGGGCAGGACTGCAGGGTGGGAAAGACTGGGGTGGAAACGGCTATTTCATTGTAAGCCTTTCAGAATCTGACTTTTTTAGCTGTGTGCACGTATTATTTTAATTTATAAACATTAATAAGCAATGTTAATATAATGCTAATATGCTGGCCAAACAGAAATTTCTGAAATCTTTAATTTTTGACTTCTATTTCCCGCCCTAACTCTCCGAGTCATTTCTCTGTGCCCAATGCCCTCTTGTTCCTCTCTCTTCTTCCCACCTCTTCTGTCCTCTCCACTCCCCCCACCCACCCTGAGACCAGGCCTCTCCCACGCAGGAATCTTAGGGTGCCATCCTGTCCCCAACGCCTCTGCTGCCTCTGCCCTGTCGTTCCCCCGCCGTGGTCTCACCTGCAGTTCAGGCGCTGGGTGGCCTAGAACTAGGGCTGTGGCCCCTCCTAGGAGCCCGGAATCTCCTGGTCCTGTCTTTATTGAAAGTGTCGGTATCTGGTTCATCACTGTATTAGTTCCTCACTGCCACTGCTACAAATTACCACAGGCTTTGTGCCTTAACACAACACAAATTCATTACCGTACCATTCGGAGTCTGACGCCGGCCTCACTGAGCCAAAACCAAGGTGTCAGCAGGACTCTGTTCCTCTCTGGAGGCTCCGAGGAGAATGCGCTTTCTCGCCTTTTCCAGCGTCTAGGGGCTGCCCACACTCCTTGGTGGCAGCCCCCGTACATCTTCAAAGCCAGCAAGTCCTTCTCACGTCACATCACTCCCACTCCGCTTCTGCCAGCACGTGTCCTTCCCTGACTCGGCTCTCCCGCCCCACTCTCCCGCTCTTAGGGACCCTGTGATGGCACCGGCCCGTCCGGACAGCCGGGGCCGTCTCCCTGTCTTGCAGTGAGCTGACAAGCATCCTTAACTCTGTCTGAAACCCTAATCCCCGTTTCCCACATCAGTTAACATATTGGCGGGTTCTGGGCATGAGGACATAGACCTCTTTGGGAAAAGGCATCATTCTGCCTACCACAATCATGGGGTTTTCTTAGCATTAATTTTTAAAAATATTTCATTAAAATATGATTTCTCTTAATTACTGAGTTTTGGGGTGCCCCCACAATTTTATGCTGGAGGTGAGCGAGGCACCCCAATCCAGGCCTTGTCTCCCACCCCTCCCATCCTCAAGCCCAGCATCCTGAGCTCTGGCCACCCAGAACCCACCCCAGTTCTGCAGGCCCTTTCCCAGCTGCACGCCCTCTGCTTGGGTGTGAGACACGGGGCTCAGGCCTCAAGTCAAATGAGGGAAGAGAAGTTGCTGGATTTCTCCTGGGCCCCAGGGAGGATATCAGCCCCAGGGCCTGCACACCTGATCCTCCCCTGGAGGCTGAAGAGACAGCAGTCTTAAGGCCCCCCACAGCAGGAGGGTTGAGGCTGGGGGAATGGAGAGGAGAGTTGAAAGAGGATCCTAGTACTGCCTGAAGGTCGCAGGCAGCAGCGGGAGGTGTCTGGGCTGCGGCAGGGGGGATGCTGGAAAGCTGATGCAGCTCATACACTGGAGAGGCCCATGGGAGCTGGGGGTCCGATTCCCAGACATTCTAGCAATGTCACTAAGGACACTGCTGGGGGTGGGAATCGGGAGGGGAGAACAAGGCTGGGAAAGGGGGTCTCCTCCCAGAGGTTGTGGGAGAAGGGGAGGAGCTACCAAACAGTCCACAGGAGGCAGTGCAGAACGGGGTTCTCCGAATGGGGATGGGAGTAGGAGAAGGGCAGGCGGAACTAGCACACCATAACTCGCATAGGAGCCTGCAGAGCAATCCTCCTAGGGGCCGGGCATTGTCCCAGAGCACCTAAACATTCTTATCTGGTTCTCAGCTCAACCCCAGGAGGCAGGCAGGATAATCCCCATTTCACAGACAACTCCATGCAGGGGAGAGCCCCCAGATCTCCCAGCTCCTCCTCTTCACCACCTGGCCTCTCTTTCAGGAAGGAAGGGGAGAGTGATGGAGGAAGCTGGGGAACAGGTGAGGGTCCCTGGGCCACCACCACCTTCCCTAACAACAACAACAACAACGAGTCCGACTGCAAGTGTGGTGCAGGAAATGGCAGCTCCACCCCCTCCTGGAGTGAGCGCTCCACAGGGCTGGCCCAGGAGCCTGGGGGAGAAGCCAGCAAGAGGATCTCAGGGGGTCCACCCTGCTGTCTCCCAGCCAGAACTGTTCAGCACTGCCTGGTACCCCTTGCCACCCACATCTACCACCGCAGAGGGGCAGACCGTGGGGTCTGGTGTCACTGGTCTCAGGCCCCTGCACACCCAAACCCAGGGTGAAGCTTGGGCCAGTCGCCACCTCTCTCTACCCCGAGGGCCTCCCCCACTGCTCTGTTTCGGGGTCTCTCACCTTCCCAGGGAGCCACCCGGAGAGGGAGCCCCCCACTCAGGCCTGCCAGGCCTGCAGACCTCCTCTCGCCAGGGGGGCGGGCGAGGCGGGCGTTTCAGGAAAGGTGCTTCTCGGAGCACATCCTGCCCGTTCCTTCACCTCACTTTACAGGACTGTGCCCAGGACAGTGCCGGGCACACAGAGGGACTTGGCAAACACAACGTTGATTCATCCACCTCTCTCCCGCTGCCGTGGCAGAGACCCCAGGAAGAATTCCCCCCTTAAGGGGTGCCGGTTTAGGCCCAGGTATCCAGAAGGCAGTGGAAAGCCCTCTCCCCATGCCCAGCATGGCCTGGTGGGAGGCAGGCGGGGGACAAGCCACCCACAGAGGCAGGCCTGGCTGGCAGCTCCTGTCAGCAGCTGCAGGTTTTCTGGGTGAAGTGAGGTGATGGAGGAGGTCCTCCTTCTCCCCACCCCCTGGGGCTGGCTGGCCCTGCTGAATGTGGCAAAGGAGAACCAGGTGCAAATTAAGTGATGAAGGCACAAGGGCATTGAGTATGGTAAATTTACCCTTGGGAGAGAGGGAGGAAGGAGTGGAGCTGTCCAGATACAGTGCACAGAGAGACTGAGAGGCAGGGGGTGAGAACAGGGTGAAGGGTGAGGGGAGGGCACATCGTGAAAGAAGAGGGGAGGGGAGGAGAGACTTGGCCCAGCACCCTAGAGCTGAGTGGGTGGGCCTGGCACGGCCAGCTCAGGGCTGGGGGCTGCCCCTGGTCCGGAGCACGTGGGGTAGTTTGCAACATGAACAGGATTTTACTTTCCTCTGAGCCTCCAGTTGCCTGAACCCCTCATTGCCTGGGAGGGTGCCCACGAGGGCTGGTGACCTGAGGATCTGCAGGTCCTGGTCCAGGCCCACCAAGACCATGCTGCTTGACCCTCCCCTGGGCCCAACCAGAGGTTGAGAGTGAGGATCTGAGCTGTGGGCCCACAACTAGTCACTAATGGTTTGCATATTTCACATATACTTTGCATTGTGGGGGTGGTCTCTGCAATCACTCCCTAGAGAGGCCCGAGTCCCTGTCTCTAAGGTCTCTGTCCCCCCCACACACACCTCCTCCAGGCCCAGCCCCACAGGCCCTGCCTCCTCGTCCTGCTCTCTCACCTGGGACCAGACAGGGCAGGTCATGGGTGGGGTCATCCCTAAGCCCCAAACCCCATCCTCTCTGATTGAGCGTGCAGCCGGGCAGCTTTGGAAGGGAGTGGCTGAGATCTTCCTGGTGATTAATCCTCCTGCTAATGGAGGCTTCTCTGCCATCAAGGCTTTTAAGGAAACTCAGGGAAGCCCTTCAGTGCCATCAGAGCTGTCTCTGAGGTCCTTAGGGGGCTCATTAGCAGCCCTCTACCTCGCAATTAGTGGCCCCTCCTCTGAACGGCTGTGGGAGGGGGGAGAGCATGCACAGCCTCTTAGGCCCCAGGGCCTGAGCGGAGCTCCCAGCCTGCACTGCTGCCCCGTGCCCACCCACGCACCAAATTCTCTGAAATGAAATGAAACCGCCCCTGCCTCCCTTCCAAAGCACTCATTTCAGCAGGAAAGGACTTGTCATAGACAAGGAAAACAAGGCCCAGAGAGGACAGGTGACTTGCCCAAGGCCACCAGGCAGTGGGACAAGCTAAACTGCAGGCAGCTGTCCAGCCTCCCTACCTCAGGTGTCCTCCACTTCCTTCCCTCGCCTTAGGAAAGGCAGCCCCTTCTCCAAGGGTTTGGGAAGACAGGCAGGGCACAGACCCTATTAGGACTGACCTCCAGGCCAGAGGCCAAATGTAATGACCCCTGGGAGTTTCCTATCAGGCCAGCATGCTGAGCCACTGCAGTACACTGGGCCAGACCCACTTCGCTTTCAGGACTGGCTGTAAACCTCTCTGTTGCTTGTCACACAGTTTAAGGCCAAGGAGGCCTCTCTAGGTGAAAAATCACATGCAGAGTGGGGTAGCTGGCAGCAGCCATACTTTCTGACAAGGGCTGCCCCGGGAGGAAGGATTGAGCACAGAAGAGGCTGCAGGTTTCATCTATTCCACAACGAGGAGCACCCGCTCTGAGCCAGACCCTCTGCTGGGTGCGAGAAGGCAGAGGTGAAAGAGACATGTTTTACTCTCAGTAAGTGACCCATCACAATGGATGAGTGATTTGAGGCAAATCTTTTAAATCACTTTGGGACTCAGTTTACCCGTCTATAAAATGAGAATCAGACCTGGTGCTCTAGGAAGCGTGAAAGGCCACAGAGAATTGGGTCTTAGGGAGGAGCCACAGACGCCGGCAACTGCCACAGGTGATTCACAGATGGGAGAAATGATGACAAAATTCTGCGGCACAGCACCAGCTGTGTGAGTGCCCAATAAATGGTCATCAGACCCTTGTTATTATTGTGTTGTGCTAGTGGTTGTGTCTTTCCAACCTCAGGGTCCCAGGGTAGAAATGATATACAGCAACCTGCTTTCCCAGCTCACCACAGATTATGGGCTAAGGGAATGATATTTATGAAGCACCTACTGTGTGGCAGGCACTGTGTTGAACACTTTGCATGTATTATGTCACTAATCCTCATGATTACATAATAGTTAATTTCCTCCCTCCCTCCCATTTTAGAGATGAGGAAGTTTGGGCTCAGAGAAGTTAGGTACCCAGTCCAAGGTCATAATGCTCTTAATGTGCAGAGCACAACAGGTATAAGAATGTTCATGAAGCTTCATTCATAATAGCCAAAAACTGAAAACAACCCAGCTACCTATCAACAGAATGATTGAATGAATTGTGGCATATTTGTACAATGCAGTAGTCTATAGCAATGAAAAATAATGAGTTACTGCTACAAATAGCAACATGGACAACAAACAGATGTAACATTGAGCAAAAGAAGCTAGACACAAAAGGATATATACTGCGTGATTCTGTTAATATGATGTTCCCTAATGAGCAAAACCAATCTGTAGGGGCTGGGTGCAATGGCTCACATCTGTAATCCTGGCACTTTGGGAGGCTGAGGCAGGAAGGTCACTTGAGGTCGGGAGTTTGAGACCAGACGAGCAACATAGCAAGATCCCCATGTCTATAAAAAATAGAAAAATTAGCCAGGTATGGTAGCACATGCCTATAGTCTCAGGTACTTGGAAGGCTGAGGCAAAAGATCGCTTAAGCCCAAGAGTTTGAGGCGCAGTGAGCTATGATGATGCCACCGCACACTAGCCTGGGCAACCAGTGACACCTTGTCTCAACAGAAAACAAATCTGTGGGGATAGAGGTCAGAATGATAGTTATCTCAAGGCAGTAGGGGATAGGGTGGGCATAGGCTGAAATGTGGCATGAAGGGGGCTCCTGCGGGTGCTGGAAGTGTTTCTTCCTGATCTAAGTCCTTAGCGGTTACGGGGTATGTGCATACATATCTAAAAACTCTTCAAGCTGTACCCTGATGGTTTTCCTTAGGAGGAAAGAAAATAATTAAATAAATGGTCACATATATCATTTTAAAAGATGGAGGGCCAAGATTGGGGTAGCCGAGTTAACTGTGACTTTGCATCCCGGCAGGAAGTGGGGACAGGGAGGCAGACCCTGCCCACTCTCCCTTGGGAGGGAGAGGTCCTGAGTCTTTGCTCGGGGAGAAGGAGTGTGTGCTTCATCCCCAGCCCCACACCCTGCTGATAGCTGTACATCCTACGCCCCCATCCCTACCCCAGTGAAGGTGCTCACCAAGCCATGTCCTCCTCCCTCGCAGGAGGTGGGAGGGAGGAAGAGACGGAAAGGGAGAAGAAAGAAGAGCAGAGAGGAGAGAGAGGCCAGCAAGGGGTGGGTGGGGGCACATTTCCTCCCAGCCTCCTGTGATCTTGAGTTGGTTGGGTTAAGTCCAGTGAGACCTCCTTAGGCCTCCTGGGGAGGAGGCCTGGGGCTGGCACCAGCCTAGCAGGCTGGGGGACACAGAGACATTTCTGTGCATTTTGATGGGCTGTGAAGAGCATTCGCCCAGAGTGTTCAATGATATGCTAGGGCATGTCCCAGAGGGGGAGGTCCGGCCCAGAGGCCAGCTCACTAGCAGAGCTTCACAGACCTGCGGACAGACTCCTGCTGGCTTAGGTGCCCGGAGCCAGCCTCCCCTACGGGAGCAGGGAGCAGAGCGGATGCCCACACCCCCAGGGCCCAGCCCAGCCCTCCCAAGCCCGCAGCCCCCCAGCCTGCCCTCCTTCTGGCTCCTTCATCCTCCTCTAACCACGGAATATCCTTCCTTCAGTCTTCTCTCTCTCTGCCCCTTCCTGTGCCTGCTCCCTCCACCTCCCTGTCCCTGTCTCTCCATCTCCATCTCCCGTTTCTTCTCCCAGGGCCCCTGCTCCCCAATCCCTGGGCTTGTGCTTCCTCTCCAGCCTAATATAAATAATAGAAATTAATTTGTCAGCCAGCACACACAGCCCGGGTGGCGCAGGAGCGAGCTGAGGAGGAAAGCTGGTTGAAATAATTATTCTTGACTTAAGAAATCGTTCTTTTTCTTGCTGAAAGCTAATGGAGTGAGAGCCGCGCCTGGCCAGGCTGTGCTAATGTGGACGGCATGGGCCTGGGCAGGGCGAGCAGCCTCTTCTGGTCTTCCTGTAATGAGCAGGCCCCCCACACTGCCACCCCGCTCTTCATTTAAAAGGCAAATGAAGACTTGAGAGGCACTTGTGGTTAATGGAGTCACAGGTATGGTTTGGAACAGGACTTGTCTGCAGGAACACCCCTTGGTCCTTCCAGTCCCCTCTCAGAGGGGCTGCTGCCCCCCAGGCTGCTGCAGGCAGGTGTGGGGAGGAAGCCACGCCCCAACAGGAAGGAGCCTAACATTGTCCAGGGCTCTGCAGTCTGCCTGGCACTGTGCCAGGCACATGACCCACAAGAACGCACTGAATCCTCACAACCAGTAGTTCCCATTTTCCCGCCAGAGAACTGAGAGCACAGGCAACTTGTCCAAGGTCAAAGGGAGAAATCACCAGTGACTGAGGGAGAGACCCAGACTCTCACCCCAGCAAGAGGGACAGGTCAGGGAGCCAAGAGTATATCAGTCAGGTTTAATTGAGGGGGTATAATAAAGACACTATTACAGAGGTGTGGCCAGCTTGAAGGAAATGGAGACAGTACCCAGGGCCAGTTATCATCCCAGGACAAGGAAGAAGTCACCAGATTCCAGCAAGAGCTGCAGCTGCTGGACTGACACCACCCCCGGGCACTGCAGCCTGAGGGCTTGGTAGAGAGAATTGGCTGCAGCCTGGCAGGAGGGCGGGAGGGGTGAGCATCCCGGCCTTTCTCCCCTCCTGCCACAGATCTTTGGCCAGCGCCGCCCCTTGGCCAAGCCCAGATAGAAGCCAGAGAGCAAGAGAGCCCAGAGCCGCGATAGGAGAGGACAGCCTTCCGGGGCACACGGCAAAATGGAGAAGGACAGGAGGCAAGTGGGGCTGAAGGGAGAGAATAACCAGCACAGGTGAGACGTTCTGGGGGCTTTGAGAAAGGGCCAGCGTGGCCCAGTGGAGGCTGGGGACTCCAGAGGGAGAGGAAGGGCGAGCTCCGGTCTTGGAAAGCAGTTCCTGTCTACTGGGACAGACACCACTTCCTGTCTGATGCGCAGGTACCCAGTTGGATGTCCTTGGACCCTGCATTAGTCGGGGAGCCAGAGAAACCTGGATAGAACAGGGACCCCAAGAAGTGGCCGAATAGCCCCCAGGAGGGAGCCGGTGGTTTCCTGGAGAACAGGAGCCTGTCTGTTTGCAAGACTGGAGGAGGGAGGAGGAGAAGGAGCTGAGTGTTACCAAGTTCCAAGCACGAAGTGCCGGAGAGGAGACAGGCCTGCAGAGCTGGTGGCAGGGAGGGCAGCAGTCTGCATGAAAGCATGCAGGTAGGATGTCAGGAGGGGTGGGGAAGAGGAGAACTGACAGGAGTCAGTTTCCTCAGCCCGAGGCTGGAGCCTTGGGTAGGCGGGTGCTCATCAGTCCACCCCCCTTCATTTGGGGGTGAGGGAATGAGTGCATGTGGGGGTGGGGGCCTGTTGGGGGGCAGGGCCTGTGGGTGGAGCCCAGCTGGCTCCCTGCTGCTCCCGTGGCCCCAAGCCCATCCATCTTCCTCCCACACAGCAGCCGCCAGGATCCTTCCAGAACACGAGCCGGATGGTGTCAGTCACGCTTGAGTCTCTTGGATGTTCCCCACTGCACAGCTCAAGTCTCCAGTCCTTCACTCCTTCCTCGCTGACAAGGAGCGCCCCATCAGCCCCCAACACCCCTCTCTGTGTCTTCCGCTTATGCAGCTGTTCTCTGACTTAAAACTCTCCTCCCTCCCACCCGTGTCCCCATCTGCCTGACCCCCACTGTCTCACTGTCTCTGTCGCTTCGTTCCGGAGCCTTTCCCAACACCCCTCTGACATTCTAGTTCTCCCATTATAAAATTTAATAAAGGAAGCCGAGGTCAGAGAATCAGGAGCTTGAGACCAGGAGCTCCAGGCCAGCCACATAGTGAGACCCCCGTCTCTGTAAAAATAAAAGTGAAAACTTAGCCAGGCATCATGGTGAGCACCTGTAATTCCAGCTACTCAGGAGTCTGAGGCAGGAGGATCACTTGAGCCCAGCAGTTTGAGGTCAGTGAGCTACAACGACACCACTGCGCTCCAGCCTAGGTGACAGAGCGAGACCCTGCCTCAAAAAAAAAAAAAAAAATTATTAGAGACAAATTTACTTGCCTCTGTTCTTATCTTTGTCTCCCCTGACTGCAAACCCCAGAGGCAGGAACTTCAGCTGGCGTGGTGTTATAGCCCCTGCCCAGTGAGCACAGTGCCTGGCACTTAGTAGGTGCTTTGTATATATGGCTGCACACAAATCAGGAAAGCTTGACATGTACTGATAGGGAGCCACCACCAAGACTCGCTGTCAAGAGTTCAGGACAGTGTGTGTCTGTGCAAGACAGAGGGAAACGGGTCTAGACACACTGCCTTCAGGAGCAGGCTCAAAACCTGATGCAGGTTATAGTCTCTGAGAACTGGGTGGGCAGGGACAGCATTGGAGGGAGCTTGTGGCTTTCGGATAATGTGCATATGAACACACATTAACCTATTCCGTTAACAAATGCATGATTAACACTAAGTGAGAAATATTTGATAATTGAATGGTAGCCTGAAAGCCCCGGAGTATGGAATTGAGGGTTTGGCTGGAGCAGCTTGCCACTGCCGCCCGCTCCCCCTGGGATGCCCAGGTTGGTGCAGAGAGCAAGCAGGTGGGTCTTTCCTAAGGAGAAGGGTCTGGGGGAGATTTCTCAGGAGCTCAGAAGAGAGGCGGGAGGCGGGCTCAGAGCCAGTGCCTCTTTGGCTGCTGCTCCACTGACCTCCTGCTGTCTCTCCACTTCCACCCAGGCCAGGCCAAAGGCTGGGAAGAAATTCTAATAGGAGGGATGGAAGTTAGACAGCAGAGAGAACTTCCCAGCAGAGAAGGGATATGTTATTTCCCTTGAACTGGGACCAATGAACGTGGTTCTGGAGAGTCCCACATCGAAGTGTGACCAGCCCAGCCCCTGCTCCCTCTTCTCTGTGCATTGCTGCCTCTCGCACCAGGTCTCCCCTGCGTTAGCTTCCACTCTGCACTCTGAACCAGCCATTAAACACAGGAAATTGTCTTAAAGCAAAACCCATATCAAAAATTGTACTGAAAGGGTTCAGCACTTCCTAGGGTCACCGACGTAGGCCTGGGCTTGGGAGAAGGCTGAGGAAGGGGCATCATGGGCACAGAAAAAAAGGAAAGCTTCCAGCTCTCTTCTCTCTTGGGGTGGGGGGAGGGAAAGTTGGAGCTTGCAAAGGACCCCATGCACCCCCATAACCAGCCACTGCCCACTCACACCCTCCTCCCCACATGCAGGTAACTCGCCACGGCTTTGGTCACCGGGTTAAGGAGAAGCCCTGCCCAAGCCAGCATCCTACTCCAGCCCAGGGAGTCCAGGAGAGAGGGGCTGGCTCCAACCCCAGCTCCCCACTAACTTACCAGGAGACCTTTCACAAGCTCCTCAATCCTCAGGGCTTGCTTCCTCAGCAGTAAAACACAAAACCCCCGGAGGTTTGAATGAAGTAAAGCACCTGCAAGGGCTTTGAAGCTGCCTCTTCTTAAAGGAAATACGCCGCCGATCGTGGGGGTGGGGGTCGGTGCCATGTGC
Organism: Mirza zaza; assembly: GCA_008750895.1. Taxonomy (NCBI): domain Eukaryota; kingdom Metazoa; phylum Chordata; class Mammalia; order Primates; family Cheirogaleidae; genus Mirza; species Mirza zaza. The sequence goes on from VSMD01036758.1 coordinate 13,808, forward strand.
TCAGCGTGGCTGGGAAGAACCACAGGGCACAATCCCACAGCAAAGGCAGCACTCCTCCTGGGCGATTTAGGGGGTGGCTAAGGAAAGGGGCGGCTCACCCGCTCCTGGAGAAGTGGGCAGGAGTCTGGTGCTAGCGAGTGCCCCCTGCCCTCTCTGAGAGACCTCTGCTCGCCGCACCTGCCAGGGCACTCCCTGCCCCTCCCTAAGGCACAGCTTTCCTTCCTCCATCCGTGTCACTGGCCAGCACGAAGGGTGTGCTCAGGGGGTGTGGGGGAGCCACAAGGCCGGGGTAACATCCTGGGAGACGTTACTGTTATTTTTTTTTGAGATATATATAAAATGCACAAGCCTTAATGGTGCAGCTCAATTGTTACATATGTATACACGCATGTAAATACACCCTTGATCAGACATAGAACATTTCCAGCACTTCAAAATGTATACGCCCCCTCCCAGTCAACACCTCCAAAGGCGGCCACAGTTATGATTTCTACTGATAAATTAATGTCACTTCTCCTTGAACTTCATACAAATGAAATCCTACAGTATATGATTTTGTTGTGCCTTTGTGGTTTCTTTCGCTCAACATTATGTCCATAAGATCCATCCATGTTGTCACTTGTGATTATAGGAGTTCTTTTTCATTACTGAGTAGTATTTCATCGCATAAATGTAAACATATATGTATGTATATCACAAATGATTTATTCAACTTCTTGGCGGACATTTGTGCTGTTTCCAGTCGTTGGCTATTTTTAAGGAAGCTGCTGTGAGCATCCTTGTACCTGTCTTTTGATGAATCCATTAACATAATTTTGAGACACATACTTGACTTTTAAAGTAAGTAACAATATACCACTTTCCACCTCCTCCCGCTGGGCTGTGCCCTGCTGGGAGGAGATTACTACAACTCCGCACTGCCAACGTGTTTGTGGGAGAAGAGGGCAGCCTCAGGACCCCACAGACAGACCCCATAAGTCCCTAACAACAGCCCTGGTCTTCACGACACTCCTGGTACAGCTGAGGCCCAGCCAAGGTCTGCACCGTGAACCTAGGTGCAGGGAAAAGCAGAAAAGTTTCTTAAAACCTGCTTGGCTGCACTCTGGGAGGCCGAGGCAGGTGGATCGTTTGAGCTCAGGAGTTCGAGACCGGCCTGAGCAAGACCGAGACCCCCATCTCTACTAAAAATAGAAAGAAATTAGTTGAGCAACTAAAAATATATAGGAAACTTAGCCAGGCATGGTGGTGCATGCCTGTAGTCCCAGCTACTCGGGAGGCTGAGGTAGAAGGATAGCTTGAGCCCAGAAGTTTGAGGTTGCTGTGAGCTAGGCTGATGCCATGGCACTCTAGCCCAGGTGACAGAGACTCTGTCTCAAAAAAAAAAAAAAAAAATCCTGCTTGGCTGTGTCCTGTGCCTAGCATGTATATGATGTATATGTAAGGCCCAGATTCGATTTGATAGATGAGGAAACAGAGGTTTTGGGAGGTTGAGTGACCTGGGTTCAAACCATGGCTCTGCCAGCTACTAGCTCTGTGGTCTCAGACAAATTTAATTAAGTTCTCTGAGCCTCCCTTTCCTTGCCTAGAAAAATGGGGATAATAATACTTACCTCACGGTGTTGTCAATAGAATTAAATACCAGATGTAAATCACCTAGCATAGCACTTGGCATCTATAACAATGGCTGTTTTGGTTTTTTTCCTTGTTTGTTTTCTGCTCAAGGTCACATAGTTAGAAAGCAGAAAAACTCAGAAACAGAGATCATGAAGAAAAGGGAAAAGAATAAAAAGGGATGTTTTCGGGTGCCAAATTAGGACTGTATCAATGCTTTGTATCTGTATGTTCCAGTATCTAGCATAATACCTAGCATACAGATGGTGCTCAATAAATGCCTATTGAATGAGTAAATGGAAGAGTGAATAAATAGATCCAGAAACTCATGCCAAAATTTCTTTGTTTTAGACTGGCTACCAAGAGGGATTTATTGGGAAGGAAAAACCAGCCAGGTGGGACAACAGGTTGCTGGGCGTCAGCTCTCCCCTCAGCCAGGAAGGGTTTGGCCCAGGAGACAATGAGGTTGAGTCAGAGAGTAGGTGTCAGGGAGCAGGCAGAAGGGGCTGCCAGGGAGAGAAAGAGGTCTCAGGACCAGGTGCTTAAGGGAAGGTGGGGGAAGCATTTGGGCAATGAATGGAGCTCTCTCTGGGACATAGCAAATGTAGGGGCTCTGGGGGCTGGGCATGGAGCTGGCTCTGTCAAGAGATCGGCCAGGGAACCTGGGGGGCAACTCCTCCACCTCTGTTCCTCTGTAAACCCAGGGGCCAGGCAAGCGAGTTTGCAAAGAATGTGCAGCAGCAAGGCAGGGGAGTCGATGAGAGATTCCTACCACTGCCTCCAGGAGGCGGGGTTTGTTCTCCAGCTCATTCATCGTTTGCGATGACTCATTGCTGAGTTGTCACCAATGCAGTGTTCCAGAGAGGAGGAGTAGCCTCCTCCTAGCCGGTCTTCACGCAGATGGTCCTGGCAGCACTGCCGCGGCGTGTTCCCAGGCTGGCCACAGGGGGGCGAGGGGGAGCCAGGCTGACATCCCAGCCACCTGGGTGACTCCAGTGCTGGGAAGAGCACTGGACTGGGAGTCAGGCGGTCTGGGTGCTTGTCCTTCCTGGGCCTCCTACATACTGGCCACCCTCTGTTCCTCAGCTAACTCCAAATTGGGGATGATGATAACCCTGCTGCCTAAAACCAGGACGTCTCATTTCTCGTTTGGGTTTGTGCCTCAATTTTCCTAAGTCAGAGAAGTCTTCCTGGTTGATTTTTTAAATTGTACTCCAGTCTTGCCCCCCAGAAAGACTTAGAGCAACTACTTTCCTTGGGATTATGTCTTACACATCCATCCAGGGTGCAAATAGGGGATGAGAGAACAGGACAGCGCTAGGCAGCCCTGTTGCAAAATGCATTGCATTCCCCCTCCCTGTTAGTCCTTGCAGCCACCCTGTAGGATAGACTCGAGAAGGAAGGGCATCTTTTCTGTTTATTTACTTTTGTATTGGGTTATAACTTACATGCAATAAAATGCCCTAATCTAAGAGCACACATAGCCCGATACACCTTCCCATGCATGTGCACTAGTGCAGGCACCCCCAGATCAAGACGCAACTCATTTCCTGTCCTCTATGCTTTGTTCCAGGCAACACCTCCCCTGGGTAACCCACAGGAGTTATTCCCACCTCAAAATAGTATTTTCACCCATTACATAGATAAGGATACTGAGGCTCAGAGATGTGAAGTGACATGCCCAAAGTCAACACAGCTAGAAATAGCACAGTTTATGCTTTTGGAGGCAGAGGGTGGTAGGAGAGGTTGAAAGAGGATGCAAGCCTGATGGAACCCAATGTCACCAGTCAGCCGCTGTCCGGGACAGTCCCCCCACCCACCATCCTCAGTTCCCACCCTCCCACTGCAGCCAGTTTCTGGCAGGAAACTTTGCCTCTGCTGGCCAAGGCCGTACCCTCCCTTGCCCCCTCCGCCTCGTCACTGCTGGCGCAAGAGTGCCTCGCCTTGACTGGAGGATCCCCCCGAGAGAACCGAACCGTGTCCAATCCCAAAGGGCTTAAGCCTGAAAGCCTTTACTTGACAAGTGATTGAGGCTTAACTCTAGCAGCAAAATCCAGCAATTTCCTATTAGTAGCTGATAATCCCTCTCCATAGCCCAGCACTGGGCCACCCTGGAGTGCTGCTAAGTGTCATGTCATGAGGAAATCTTGCCCCTTCTCAGGTCCTCCTTGGAGTCCTGTCTGGGCATGGGCAGCAAGATTTTGCCCCTTGAGACAATTGCCCCAAAAGTGACCTCAGTCCTAGGAGCCTTGGTCCAACCCCCTACTCTATGGCCACTGGCATCATGAGTATCTGTCACCCCTTGGAATAGAGGCCGCCCCTCCCGGTGAGCTTGACTCAGAACCTGCACTGTGATGCATGCGTTTGTGTTGATCTTACCTCCAGCTCCCAGCATACTCTACCCTCTCTTGCCCCATCCTCCTGATTATGTTTTTTTCTTTTTATTTTAGATTAATGATAGACACCAAAATCCTCCTGATTATAAGCAGCAGTGTGGTTTACCAGAAGAAACACTGGCTCTGGTGTCTCACAGAGATGAGCTTGAGTCTCAGCTCTGGCTAATTCTCCACCGTGCGACCTACGGGAGGGGCGGGGAACCTAAACTCGGCAGGTCATCTAAGCTCTCTGTGCCAAAGACTGCTAGTGTTACCTCTTCTCTTCCACAGCAATAGAACCTCTAAATTTAGAACCTCTAGAATTTAGAACCTCTAAACTTTAGTTGGGCACATGGCCACCCAGAAGACATTTCCCAGACTCCCTTGGACTTCGGGGGCTATGAGACTATGTTTTGGCAATGGGATATATAAGAAGAAGTATGTGGCAGCTTTAAGGAACCGTCCTTAAAGTCATGCATGCTTTGCCCCCTTCCTCATTCTCCCTTTATCCATCTTCTACCTGGAACAAAGATGTGGTGGCTGGAGCTCTAGGCTCCATCTTGGGCCAAGATAACAGGGGACATGCCCTGGGGATGGTGGAGCAGTGAGCCCCGAGGACTCGATGCAGCAGAGCTGCCATGCCAGCCTCAAGTCAGCTCACCTCTGGACTTTCATATATGTGAGAAATAAACTTCTCTCCTGGAGCCTTTGCTATTTGCAATAGAACCTTTTCCTAACTGATATATCCTCTAAGTTTCAGTTTCCCAGTCTGTACCCTCTGCGGGTTCCCCGGCCTTGGGGAGTCCTATGGGGACACAGGCAATATAGCTCAGAGAATATGTTCATACACACACATAAGACTGTTTCTTAGGACTGTGCTTGCAAGCAACAGAAACTAAAGGATGAAAGGAGAAATTTACTATTATGAAAACAGGGGAGTGTCTCATGGAATCCAAAGGTACCTTCACAGCTGGGCCCCAACATACAAGGTCTGTGCCCTAAAAGAGCTTAGATTACAGGATCAGCCTCAGGCTGAGTCTGACTAAGGCTCCATACAGCTCTCCCTTTCTCTCAATTTTAATTCCTAGGTAGAGCGTTCGATTGTCAAAGCTCAAGGCTGATGCCACCCCTGATCCAGTCCCAGGGGCCAGTAAACTAACCTGGCCCCTGGAAGACCATCCCTGGGAAAGGAGGGTGAGGAGACGGTTTGGAGGACAACAGAGGACTGGGTAACTGGCCCCACAGGCATGCGGGAGATAAGACAAAGGAACCTCAGAGACCGAGATGGAACCTCAGAGACCAAGATGAGATCGAGGTGTCCTTACTCTCAATTCAGTGTCTCACAACTAATAATAGGATTAATAATGGTAATGATAAGACCCAGGCCATATTGAGGACTTACTCTGTTACTGGATGCTGTTCTAAGCATTTTAAGCGTATTAACTCATTAATCTCCAAAACAGCCCTATGTTGTGGGTGTTATCATCACTCCCAGCTTACAGACGAGGACACTAAGGCAGAGTGGTTTATTAACTTAGTCAAGGTTGCACCTTTAAAAGCCAGGATTTGAATCCAGGCAGTATTGTGCCAGATTACACTTTTGTAACCATTGCACTCTACCCTCTCAGCCCCACAATGGTACAGAGATTTACCATGTGTCCCAAAGTGTGTGTTTTAGGCTCGGCCCACAACCCACATGCACATGCACACACATGCAAACACAGCTTGACTCAGGTGAGTACCATTCTCTACATGGCTTCCAGCCCAGGCTTGATCACAGAAAAGCACCTGGGATAAAAAGCCTGGCCCTGGCTACCTGGGGTCTCTATCAGCCTTCGCATCAGGGTCAACTATCTACAGGCTGAATTTTCCCAAACCCTTCTCTTCTCTGCTATCAAACCTGCTCCAATGAAAGTATTTGAAAGTCATTCTCACAAGCATGTAAACGACTGAGAAGATCTTAAAATGTGATCCTGCACTTAATAGTCCTTAAAAGCCAATACTAGGGATGCTTAGCCCAGACCATACCATACTCTCTCTAACACCATCCATAGCTCCCCATGAATTTCAGAATGAAACCCAAACTGTAGCCTAACATTCAAGGCCCTCTAACACCAAATTCAAACCGTCCATTCAAGCTTATCTCCTAACTCATACAACCAATGTGTCCATTTTTTTAGACACACAGTTCAGATAAAGAGGACTACTTGTTCAGTTTGGTGAGGAAGTGCTGGAAAGAGAACTTCGGGAGTTTTCAGGGAAAAAAAATTGTCCCCAGAAATAAAGAGTGGTGGCAAGAAGCATTGGCAGAGGGTGTGGTTGACAAGAGGGGCACAGGCAGAGAGGAGGATGGGCACAGGGGCCAAAGGAGGCTTGTCTGCACCCCATTGTGTCCTGTGCCCCAGGGCAGGATGCTAGAGGTGAAGATAATAATAAAAATGGTAAGAATGGCCAGGGGTGATGGCACATGCCTATAGTCCCAGCTACTTGGGAGGCTGAGGCAGGAGGATCGCTTGAACCCAGGAGTTTGAGGCTGCAGTGAGCTGTGACGACACCACTGCAATCTAGCCAGAGAGAGGGTAGACTGAGAGAGACTGTGTCTCAAAAAATAAAGTACAATAAAATAATATTAATTAATAAAAACAGTAAGAATGATAACAACAGCTAATAATTCCATTCAATAAAATAAAGCAGCCAGGTAGTGTTGTAAGCACTTTGGGTATATTAACTTGTTTGATACTCACAGTAGACCTATGAAGTGGATATTATTATTGGCTCCATTTTATAGATGAGGAAATTGAGGCACAAGGTGATAAAACTGAACTCCTCTGGCTCCTCTCAATCTACCCAGGTGTCTGTTAGAGTCCCATTTTGAGTCCGCCTCTCAACTCATCTCTCTCTGTCTTCCGCAGTCAACCTCTGTTTCTGGGCCCCTCATTCTGCCTCCTGTTTCTGTTCTATCTTTCTGTTTCTATCTACCTCCCCTCCCCCCGACTATTTACCCCCCCCCACACACACACACACACACACACGCGCGCGCCCGCACACGCACTTCCCACTGCAATCATTCATCATCCATCAAAGTCAGAGACAGGGAGATGGCACAGCGGCCAGGTGCTGTGCTATCAATACAGTGCTAATGCCCCGTCTTGCAGGAGGCTGCTGGAGGAAGGCTGGAGGACATGGACACCTGGTGCTAGCAGAGACACAGCGGGAGGGCAGTGCCCTGGTGGGCAAAGAGTCTTGCTTAACCCTATTTGTCCTGCATGGGCTCTGGAGTAAAAGAGGCATAGATGTAAACCTCAACTCTCCCGCAAAAACCACCTGGATTCCTTATACTGCAGCTCTCATTCCCAGCTACCTCCCCGAACGTGGTAGGGAGGCACAGAGTCCATGATGTTCTCTTGGTATGCTAAGGATGAGGGTCTGCCTGGAGCTGGGAGGCTGGGACAGCCCAGGGAGGCCTGTCGCAGGAGGGAGCTGGCAGGCAAGGGCCCAGGGCACAGAGGTACAAAGCGAGATTCCACAGAGGAGGTGGAGGAGTCACTGAGGGCAGAACTTCAGTCCTTCCCACTGCACTTTTAACCCACTCCTTCCCATCTGTCCTCAGGGGGTGGTGCACGGTGTCTACCAGGATGGAGAGATCAAAGCAGCTCTTCTGTACTCCTGGAAGGGGCGAAGGCTGTGCTTGGAAGTCCCTGCCATGCTAATGGCGCGATGTGAAGGTGTATGAAGTGCTCTCCCATCTGTTCTTGTCAGTGGATTCTTTTTCATCTGCACTAGGGTGTCCTAGCACGGCAGAATTAGCAGACAAAGAATTAGTCCAAAGACTTAGCACAAGGACAGTTGGATCTGGATCAGCACATTATGGTAAGTTAACGAGCCCGGCAGCTATGGGTCAAATAAACATCCTACTAACACAAAGCTGTTCGGTGGACGGTTCTCCAGATTATGAATGCACTTTTGGACTACGGCTTTTTTTACTGTCTTTCAAAAATCAGAAATTCTGCCAGGAACAGACTTTGGCAAGAGGTAGAAATACAGTGAACACATACACACAAATCAGATTATGGGGAACTGCAAGGACGGGAGGAGGGGTTTTAATTCTTTTGTGATAATGAATCCAGCAGGAGGTGAGGATGCCTCCGCCTCCCCTCCCCCAGCTCCTGGTGTACTTCCCGGCTCCGGCTTTGTCCTGTGATTATAAACATTTTCTTTGATTTCCTCTATGTAAGCCGGAATGCTCTGGCCAGGCCTTCTTCTGGACCATGTTAAAGCTTTAAGAGATTTATAAATAGAGCTAAAGTCACAGGATTGTTTTCCCACAGTTTGTTCTGTAAATGGAGACGGCTGAAGTGAGAGGTGAAAGGACACAGTGGGGTAGGGACTTGCTCCTGTCCCCCCCAGCGCCCCAGCTCTATGGACAAATTCATTGTCACTGCTTTTGCTGTCAGGACCTCTGAGCCCTGGGAGACAACACTCCTCGCCCTTCCTAAGCTTTCTTTTGCCCTGCTTGCCGGAGCAGAACTGGAGAGCTTCCCACCAGCCCCCTCCCACCCCCCAGCCCCACCCCTGCCCCGCCTGGGTGTATGGACAGCCCATCAGTAAAAAGTGTTGGGGGCCTGACTTCTATTGGAAAATAGCCTCCTATTTGGAATTTCCTTCTTTTGGAACTCTCTTGGCAAGAAATGTCTTCCTCCTTGGAGAACCCCAAGGTATGGAGACCTTCTCCCTCTCTGCCAATGGAGAATCCTGAAGGAATCCCCCTTTCTTGTTTTCTTCGTGGGCAGTTCTTAAGGCTGGGCTGGGTAAACTGGGGACTGGAGGCTGCTGCTGAGGGCCTGGGGGCAGGATAGAGGAGGCTGACAGAGTGTGGAAGGACACGAGTCATCCTCTGTCATCCTCTCCTCCCTCACGCCCCCTCTTCCTTCCTCCAGGCCTTTGGTTCTCAACCAGAGGCGACTTTGGCCCCTGAGATAATTTGGTAATGTCTGGAGACAGCTTTGGTTGTCTGGGAGTGGGGGTGGGGCGGGTGCTCCTGGCCTCAGGTGGGTAGAGGCCAGGGAGTGGAGAAGCCCTGCTCCAGTGGGTCAACTCCTGGGGAGGGAGACACTGTGGGTGGCTACCCGCAGGCTGGCCTCTAGGGTGTGTGGTCTCGGCTTGGTGGGCAAAGAAAATTGTCCTTCTGCCCTGTTCCAAAGCTCCAAAAATGTGGCCGTTGAGGGGGGCAGAGGCAGTGGCAACGGGGGTGTCTGTGGAGAGCAAGGAGGTGGTCCTGAGGTGGAAGAAGAAGGGGTGGAAGTGACACCTCCCAGGTCCCCGACTGAGGAACATGGAGTGCGGCTTGTCCCTGCAGAGCGGGACGACGAGGGGCACGGCCGCGAGGGGCACACAGCTGGCCACACGGCTGCTGTCAGGGCTTCTCTCTCCCAGCTGATCTCAGGGGCAGCATTACGGAAGCCCATTACAGCCCTAACCAGAGACAAATACAGCAGCATTAATTTAATTTTATTTACATTTCGGAGTCATTTAGAGGGAATAAATTGAACCAAAGTTGATTGAAAGTGTCCTACAGGACGGGCGCTGAGCTTCCTCAGGCCGCTAGGCTTTGATGAATGGTGGCAGCAGCCTGGGCCCAGAGCACCAGTGTCCCTAGGAGGCAGAGGGTGAGAGACAGTGAGGGGACAGACCACTCAGGAGGCCAGTGGGCAGAGCCCAGCCCCCTCCCTCACTGCTCTCCGCCAGCTCCTTAACCAGTTTGTCTTTTCTCTGCTCCAGTTGTGCTCACAGGCCTAGGATGCTTCCCTCCACCCCCACCTGCCAGACATCCTTTAATTAGAGTCAAGCACAACATGCACTAACTGAGCCCTGACTATGTGTGTTGACACTTTGCTAAGTTCTGGGGATGCAGAGATGAGCAAGCCACACTTCATGGACTTTGGAGTCTGGGCTCAACTTCCAGTTTCACCAGTTAACAGTTTTGTGATCAGGGCAAGTTATCTAACCTCTCTGGGTCTCCGTTTCTTTTTCTTTAAAATGGAACTAAAGCAGGAAAAACAAAAATGTGCTACTTTTTTTTTTTTTTTAAAGCTGATACAGTCCCTCTTGCCTCTTGGGGAGATGGTTCTTTCATTTAGGAAAACACCTTAAGGAGTCTTGACAGTGGATTTTTGGGGGAGAGAGGAGGGACTGTGGGCCCAGCCTGGATAGGCAGACCCAGGCTAAGAGGAACTGAGTTGCTTTCGATAATAAAGGACAGGGAGAAGAAGGCCCAGAAAGGGGGGAAGAGAGAAAAGCCCCAGGGTCTGGAGCTGACGGTGTTGATGCTATGCAGGCTGCTTTTATTAAACACAGCTCCTGCCTGGCCCAGCGCGGCGGCTCACGCCTGTCATCCTAGCACTCTGGGAGGCTAAGATGGGCGGATCGCTCAAGGTTAGGAGTTCAAAACCAGCCGAAGCAAGAGCGAGACCCCGTCTCTACTAAAAAGAGAAAGAAATTAATTGGTCAACTAAAAATATATATATATAAAAATTAGCCGGGCATGGTGGTGCATGCCTGTAGTCCCAGCTACTTGGGAGGCTGAGGCAGCAGGATTACTTGAGCCCAGGAGTTTGAGGTTGCTGTGAGCTAGGCAGACGCCATGGCACTGTAGCCCGGGCAACAGAGTGAGACTCTGTCTCAAAAAACCCCCAAAAACAGCTCCTGCTCCAACCTCAGGAACCGGGGTTTGGAGCTGAGCATGGCTGCCCTTGCTTCACGGGCTGTACCCCACGGTTCGTCCCAGTCCCTCCCTACACCAGCCCACTCAGCCATGTGCGCCACTTTCCTGTCCTATGTAGGATTTGGAGCTTCGTGCTCCTCACTGGGGTAGAGGGCAATCACGGTGTGGAGAAGGAACCCAGGAGAGACCCAAAGACAGAGAATGGCCATTACAGTTCCAGGATGTGTGATGCCTCACAAGGAACTTCAGGTTGTTTTCTGCCCTGTATTGTCATTACTCCCGACTGACCCCAAATCTTCAGCAAAAAGCAACACTGTCATGATGGGTTAGTGGCACTTCGGGAGGATGTAGAAAGAGAGGTGGTGTCCAGAGTGGGGCAGAGTGATAAGAAGACAGCCAAGGAGCCCAGGGCAAACGTTAGGAGCCATGTGAGAATAGGAAACAGGCAACACCACAGCGATGGAAATCGGAATGCTGCTTACTTTCGTGGGGGAATGGTGAGGAAGGGGCCTTCCTAGGTGCTGGGAATGCTCGCTATCTTGATCTGGGCAGTGGTTATAGAGGGGCGTGTGTGTTTGTGTGTGTGTGTGTGCGTAAATCGAGCTGTGCATTTTAGGTCTGTGCACTTTTTTGTATGTCTGTTATACCTTAATAAAAATAAACAAAAATTAAGAAGCAACAGGAGTGACTTAATAAAGTTACGGAGTGGTGCAACCCTCACCACAATCTTTATACCCATTTGGCCTCATTCCCTTTCCCACCCTCAACCCCTGGCAAGTGCAAATCTACTTTCCGCCTCTATGGATTTGCTTTTTCTGGACATTTCATATTAATGGCATCATACAATATGTGGTCTTTTGCATTTTTTACCGAGCATAATGTTTCTGAGGTTCATTCACTTTGCTGCAGCATGCGTCTGTGCTGCTTTTTCCCCTTCCATTGCTGAACAGCTATACCATTCACCATTTAGTGAATATTTGGGCTGTTGCCCCTTTGGTGCTATTTTGAACAATGCTGCTATGAACATTTATGTACAAGTCTGGAATATATTTTCATTTCTCTTGTGGGGTAGATACCTAGGAGTGGAATTGCTGGTTTCTATAGTAAACTTATGTTTACTCTATTGAGAAACTGTTGAACTATTTTCCAAAGTGGCTGGACCATTTTACATCCCTACCATTTTATATTCCATATAGGGGTACCAGTGTTTCCACCTCTTCACCAAGACTGTACATATTTTTGGTGACAGATATCTCACTGTGGCTTCAATCTGCACTTCCCTAATGGCTAATGATGCTGAGCATCTTTTCATGTGCCTATTAGCTAGTCATATATCTTCTTTGATAAAATTTCTATTCAAATCTTTTGCCCATTTAAAAAATTTTATTTTAGGCAAGTCAACTTTAGTCAATTTTTAATTGGGTTGTCTTTTTTTGGGGGGGTTGTCTTTTTATTATTGAGTTTCAAGAGTTTTTTTGTTTTTGTTTTTTTAAGACACTGTCTCACACTGTCACCCAGGCTGGACTGCAGTGGTGTGATCATAGCTCACTGTAACCTTGAACTCTTGAGCTCAAGGGAGCCTCCTGCCTCATGGTAGTAGATCCTGTGGATTTGATATGCATCCTTCTTTGCTCATCCTGTCATTCAGCTACATTTTGACCAGAAAAATCCATTTAGTAGCATTTCAGTGAGTTGTAAAACTTCTCATTAAGTGGGTCTACCTCTTTTTAATACAAAAATGGAAATGCTAAAAAGAGGCTGGGTGCAGTGGCTCACACTTATAATCCCAGCACTTCGGGAAGCTGAGGCGAGAGGCTTGCTTGAGGCCAGGAATTTGAGACCAGCCTGAGCAACATAGTGAGACCTTGTCTCTGAAAAACATTTAAAAATTAGCCAGGTGTGGTGGTGTGAGCCTGTAGTACCAGTTACTTGAGAGGCTGAGGCTATAGGTTGATGGTATCTTTTGAAGCACAAGATTTTATGGGCTTCTTCTAAAGGAAACCAAAATAAATTGCTGTTGTGTTTAAGCCACAGTTTGTCTTGGGTTTCCTCTTATAAGCAGAAAAATAGATATAAAGGTTATTTTCTTGCACCAGTTACCATGGGCCATGCAGTGTGTACAGTATGCATGTTCAGAAGCATAAAAGTGCAAACTTATAAGTGGAATATTGGGGAATGAAGCTTCCCAGAAAAGTTGGCATTTGAGTTAGGAGATGAGTCAGAAAGTTCCTTTAGGCTGGGTATGGTGGCTCGCGCCTGTAATCCTAGCACTCTGGAAGTCCAAGGTGGAAGGATCACTTGAGGTCAGGAGTTTGAGACCAGGTTGAGCAAGAGCAAGACTCATCTCTACTAAATGTAGAAGAAATTAGCCAGATGTGGTGACTCTGCCTATAGTCCCAGCTACTGGGGAGGCTGAGGCAGGAGGATCTCATGAGCCCAGGAGCTTGAGGTTGCAGGGAGCTGTGATGATGCCACGGCACTCTAGACTGAGTGACAAGCAAGAATCTGTCTCAAAAAAAATTCCTTTAGGTAATTCATCTGTCAGCTGTATCTTTAGACAGCTAACACTCTGTCAGTCTAGCCAAACTTGGCCCCTCCATCAGTTTTCTAAACAACCCTATAAGTTGCTGTATTTTATGAAAAAAAAAATTGAATGATATATCCTCAAACTATTTCATAGGGGAAGAACTCCCACCTCACAGCACACGGCTTCATAAGTCTCCATTAAAGCAGACTTTTCTCCCTAAAAGTTCCTTTTTGGCTGGGTTGCCAACCTAGAAATCTCTTCCCACTCCCCTAACCCTGGATCTTTTCCTGGGTTCCTTTTCTTGGATCTCTCCCAGGGGATTTTCATTGTAGAGCAGACCAGTCAGTCCCAGCTGCTGCCACCAACCTTATGCCTGCCTGCCGGGCACAGACCAGCCACGTGCCATGCTCCGAGCCAGGTGTTTTAACTGTTTCATGCCACTCGATGCTCATAGTGTTCTTTACTGTCAGTGGCCCCATTGCACAGGGAGGGTAACCAAGGTTTTGAGAGCTTAAATAGCTACCTCTACATCCCATAGCTAGTAGAGGATGGAGCTGGGGTGTCAATGAAGGCCTGTTGGGCTCCAGAAGGCCACAATCTTCTCTTTTGACCACCCCTGGTGGCCCAGTCTTCAGACTTACCTCTCCTTGGCCCTCATCACTTTTCCTTGTCAGGTCCCCTGGAGCACCCAGCTTAGAGTCCACTGCCCTCAACACCCTCCCCACTCTACAACCTGGAAACTTCCTGAGGCTCAGACGATGATGCCTTGATTAGAACAAGACCCCCCCCCCCCCCCCCCCCCCCCCGCAAGAGCAGGCCTGCTGGTGCTTCCTCTCTTTGGCTCCCTCACAGCTGGCAAGATTTTTCTTTTCATTTTGAGCTTTCAACTGAGGTGAAATAGTCACATAGAAAAATATATAGGGCTGGGTGCAGTGGCTGACGCATATAATTCCAGCACTTTGGGAGGTCGAAGTGGGAGAATGACTTGAGGCCAGGAGTTTGAGACCAGCCTGGGGAACATAGTGAGACCCTGCCTCTACAAAAACATTTTAAGAATAAGCCAGGCATGGTGCCATGTGCCTATACTCCCAGCTGCTCAGGAGGCTGAGGTGGGAGGATCGCTTGAGCCCAGGAGTTTGAGGTTACAGTGAACTATGATTGTGCACCACTGTACTCTAGCCTGGGTGAAAGAATGAGACCCTGTCTCTAAAAAAAGAACAAAGAAAAGAAACGTGTACAAATCATACATGCATAGCTCAATGAATTCTGAATGCATCCATGTTACCAGTACCTAGGATCAAGAAATAAAATATTACCAATTATTACTCCCACAGCCCCCTTCCAGTCATTCCCTGCCCTTGCAAGGTAAACCATTCTCCTAACTCTTAACACCATAGATTAGATCTGCCCTTTTTTTTTTTTTTTGAGATGGAGTTGCACTCTGTTGCCCCGGCTAGAGTGCTGCGGCATCAGCCTAGCTCACAGCAACCTCAAATTCGTAGGCTCAAGCGATTCTCCTGCCTTAGCTTCCTCAGTAGCTAGGACTAGAGGCACGCACCACCACACCCGGCTAATTTTTCTATTTTTAGTAGAGATGGGGTCTGGCTCTTGCTCAGACTGGTCTTGAACTACTGACCTCAAGTGAGTGCTTAGGATTACAGGCGTTAACCACCATGCCCAGCCAGTTCTGCCTGTTTTTGAACTTTATATAACTATACTACATGAAATCATGTACTAGGTGGTCTTTTGTGTCTGGATTATTTTTCTCAACATTAGTTTTATGCAAATCATTCGTATTTTTGCATGTAGCTGTAGTTTGTTCATTCTCATTCATTCCCATTGAGATTTAGGAGGGTCTAGAAATTAAATACCATGCACTGTGGAAAGAGAGACATGGTCTTAATCTCAGCTTTGCCACTTACAAATTGAGTCCTTGGGCAGCTCATTTAGCCTTGGGAACTTTGTTTTCCTTATCTGTAGAATGAACAAGATAAAATTTTCCTTGCATGGTAGTTGTAAGGTTTCTATTAACTGCAATAACCAATGTGGAGGCCAGGCGCGGTGGCTCACGCCTGTAATCCTAGCACTCTGGGAGGCTGAGGCGGGCGGATTGCTCGAGGTCAGGAGTTCGAGACCAGCCTGAGAAAGAGCAAGACCCCGTCTCTACTAAAAATAGAAAGAAATTAATTGGCCAACTAAAAATATATAGAAAAAATTAGCTGGGCATGGTGGCACATGCCTGTAGTCCCAGCTACTCGGGAGGCTGAGGCAGGAGGATTCCTTGAGCCCAGGAGTGTGAGGTTGCTGTGAGCTAGGCTGACGCCATGGCACTCACTCTAGTTTGGGCAACAAAGTGAGACTCTGTCTCAAAAAAACAAAACAAAACAAAAAACCAATGTGTATAAAGTACCTACTATAGTTACTATCCTGTGGAAAGCATTTTTAAAAAGTAGCATTATTATTTACTAATTACTTATTTGCTAAATGATCTCTGAAAAAGAAATGGAACCACAATGATTTTGAACTCCCAGTGTTCTTGTCCACACCTGTGTGCATGCAAACACACCTGTGCATATGCCCATACCTGTGTGTGCACACCCCACACGTGCACGTGCATGAACACACTCTCACCAGCATGAGCAGTACGCCGATTTTTCCTTCCAGCAGCTCTTTCAAGAACACACAGCAGATGGGACTGAGTCTGCTACATGATTGAGCAGCTCCCACATCAGAAAGTCATAATCATTGAATCTATCATGTGGTGCGGCCCTGGCGAGGGCACGGCTCCTCGTCCTGCCCGATGGGCCGTGGAGGAATGCCTGCTCCTCCAGAGCAGAGAGCAGACATGGGCGGGCAGTTGCCAGGCAGTTGAGCCAAGAGAACAGATGGCAGCTGCACAGCCTCCTCCTAGCCCAGCTCCCTGGCTGCCGGGAAAGGAGCCACAGGCGGCAAGGATCCTGTGGAAACCACCCTCCCTCCACCAGCCCATCCTGCCCTCTGTCCTAGTAATGGGGCTTTGGAGTAACACAGCCCAGGCCCCAATCCTGTCCTGGCTCACCACCTACTAGTTGTGCAACTTGGGGCAGGATGAATAGCCTCTCTGAGTGTCCTTAATAGAACCCTAATTCTCTAGTCTCAATTGTAACCTTAACTCTGCACCCTAACTCCTATTCAGAAAAAAACTAGTCTTGCCTGATTAATCACAGCCTTAGGAAGAAACCCCTGAATAATTTTAGCAAATATCACATCCCTCAAATCTACACACACACACACACATACACACACACAAACTGTCCCCAGCTGTAGCAGACTCTGTAGATGCCTGGTCCATATCCCTCAGTCCTTACTACTTCAGTGTGATCCCATGAAATTCCAATGGCCATCTCTACATCTCTTTGCCTGAGGGCTTTCTCTGAAAGCAGGGAAGCCTGCTTTTCCTGCAAAGGCAGGCTGAAGTGCTGTGATCTATGCTCACTATTGACAGAGGTGGGTATATAAACACTCAGTCCCCCACCTCCCCCTACTCCTCCTAACACATGACTTTAAGGTGAGATTTTTCACGGTCCTCACCAGGACTGAGCTCCAGTCTCTCACAGCAATAGCTATCTCAGTGACATGCCCTTTACTGGCCACCTTGCCATACCTAGCTGTGTTCTCTGCCCCTTCCAATCTTCGTCTCAGGGTCAGCTTCTGGGGCATCCCAAACTAACATACCAACCTCAACCTTTCAACCCTATCCTGGACTTCTGAGCCTCTTCCCGATTATAACCACTTCCCTGAGCCGCTAATTCTGCATGGCATTCTAAATGCCTACTCCTGGCTCCCTAGCCCAATCCCTGCAACTGTGGCTCCCTCCCTCATTTCATCCAAACAATGAATTCCGACCTTTTTTCCTAACCACCCTCCCTTCCTCAAACACCCTTGGTTCTTCTCATTGGGTCAGTTCTTGGAGCCCAGCCTGACCAGATATGGTGTCATTCACCCCTAGAAATGATCTCTAAAAACTTGAGCAAGGGACTTAATGGCAAACTTCAGGCCAGTCTCTCTGGGGACTCATAGAGTGGTAGGGCTGAAGCTTCTGGCTGCTTTCTTAAGACCTCTACACAGGATATTGGGAAGCCTGGGGCACATGGCCTGGGTGGCTCACCCCACGGAGCTCTGAGCTGGCACCAAGTGTGAGAGGCTGGGCTGACCCACGGAGGCCTTGGCCTTTTGCCTCAGAGCTGAGCCTGCCTGAGATGGGCTGGGGTGAGACAGCTTTCCTCTCAGCTGCCTACCTCCCATCCCCTGTGATTTCCTGTCTTTTCCCTTTCTTTTCTTTTCTTTTTATCTTCAAGCAACAACTAGAGGCCTTAAGGAAAAAGTGCCCATGTTGGCAATTCAAGCATTAGTGAAAGTTAATTCACATATTTCTCCTGTATTTTAGACTCTTGAAAATCAAAAAGCCTAGGTACAATTAAGAGACTAATAACAGAGAAATAATGTGTGGTGTATATAACAAAGGGTTAATATTTTAATATCAACACTAATATCTTAAAGCTAAATAAGAAGGAAAAAAGTTCCTATAGGAAAATGGACAAAGGAGGCCGGGCGTGGTGGCTCACGCCTATAATCCTAGCACGCTGGGAGGTGGAGGTGGGAGGATCCCTTGAACTAGGGAGTTCCAGATCAGCCTGAGCAAGAGCGAGACCCCGTCTCTAATAAAAATTGAAAAAATTAGCCAGGCGTGGTGGCACACACCTGTAGTCCCAGCTACTTGGGAGGCTGAGGCAGGAGGGTTGCTTGAGCCTAGGAGTTTGAGGTTGCTGTGAGCTAGGCTGATGTCACGGCACTCTAGCCCATGTGACAGAAAAAAAAAAAAAAAGGAAAGAAAAGAAAAATGGACAAAGGGCATAAACACATAATGTCATAAAAAAAAATCCAAACTCAAATTCAAATGGTATATTTATATATATTAAAAGTAACCTAGACCTCATTAATAATCCCCAAATTCAAACTAAAACATTCATTAGGTACCATTTTTTACCTTTACTTTGGCAGCGATTACAAAGAATAATGATATCCCAAGGCTACTGAGGTTTGGGGAAATCTGCCTTCTCAGTCTCTGTTGGAGGGAGTGGAAATTGATACAACCTTTCTGGAGGGAAGTTTGGCCATATATAATGAATGGTAAATGGAATTGCAATTCTTTTTCTAAAAAATATATCTAAGACATTAATAGGAAAATCAGGCGAAGAGCTTCATTGTAAAATTGTTTATAAAAGTGGGAAGCTGGCTCTGTCCTTCAGGACATATTTTGAAGTGTTAATTACTTGCCTGTACCACTAGAAAACAGGTACCACTGGAGTAGGGAAATGTATGTCTCATTCACCACTGTATCCTTAATGCCTAAAACAGTGCCTAATACATAGTAGGTGTTCAATAAGTGTCTGTTGAATGAATAAATGAACATAAATGAATGAATGAATGAAATGAGATAAATGAATTAAGAGGAAATTCTTTAAATGGTTCAGCCATACAATAGGGTAGTCAGTGTCCATGAAAAAGAAACAATAACAACAGCGAATGTATATTGTGCTTGTATTATACATCATGCACTATGCTAAGATTTCCTCATACATTATATAATTTAATCCTCACAATAAACCTATGACATAGGTAGATACTATTAGAGATAGGATTTTCTCATGGAACATAATGAAACCTGATTCAAATTAGTGTAGGCAAAAAAAGGAATTTATCGGTCCATGTAACTGAAAAAAGTCCAGAGAGTAGCTCTGGCTTCAGATTTAGTTGGATTAAGGGACTAAGACAATGTCTTGATGATTTCTTCTTTCTCTCTCTCCATCTCTCTTCTTTCCTCTATGTTGGCTCTATCCTCAGGCAGCCTTGCTCCATATGAGTGGTCTCTCAGCAGCTCCAGGATTACATGGTCTTTAGGACACTTGATTTTAGAAGACAAAGCTATCAAGTCAGCCCAGGGAGGGCTCTGCCTTTCTTTGAGCCAATCCCAATTCCTATGGCCAAAAGGCTAGGGCTCCCTGACCAAACCTAGTGTGTGCATGAGAAAGCTTGGGAGAAGTCAAAATACCCCCTGTTACGGATGAGGAAATTGAGGCACAGAGAGGCTAAATAACTTCCCTAAAGTCTCAGAGCTAGTAGGTTGCAGAATTCTTATTTGAACTTAGGCAGCCTCCCTTTGGAGCCCATGATTTTAGTGTGATGGTTAATGTGATGTGTCAACTTGACTGGGCCACAGGGTACCCAGATATTTGGTTAAATATTATGGGTGTGTCTGTGAGGGCATTTCTGGATGAGATTAACATTTGCTATGGTCTGAATTTTTGTGTCCCCCTCAAATGCATATATTGAACTCCTCCTAATCCCCAAGGTGACGGTAGGAGGTGGGGACTTTTAGAAGATGATCAGGACATGAGGGCATATCCTTCATGAATGGGATTAGTGTCCCTAGCAAACAGGGCCACAAGAGCTCATTTTCCCCTTCCACCATGTGAGGACATAGCAAGAAGGTGGCATCTATGAACCAGAAAGTGGGCCCTTATCAGATCAAATCTTCCAGTGGCTTGATCTTGGACTTCCCAGCTTCCAGAACTGTGGAAATAGATTTGTTGCTTATAAGCGACCCAGTTTATGGTATTTTGTCATAGCAGCTTTAATGGAATAAAACAAATTGGTAGACGGAGTAAAGCAGATTGCCCTTCCCAAGGTGGGCAGGCCTCATCCAATCTGTTGAAGACCTGCATAGAACAAAAGGCTGAGCAAAACAGAATTCACTCTCTGTCTGACGGCCTCTGAGTTGGGACATTGGTCTTTTCATGTCTTTGGATTCAGACTAGAACTTATACCACGGGTTCTCTGGTTCTCAGGCCTTTAGACTGCAGATCTTGGGGCTTCCCAGCCTCCATAATTGTGTGAACCAATTCCTTATAATAAACCTCATGTATAATTTCCCAGTGGTTTTGTTTCTTTGAAGAAACCTGACTAATACACTTAGCTACAAAAATACACTGTAAAACTATGTGCAAGAGATATGGAAGATGTCTATGACATATTTCAAAGTTAAAAAAAAATCAGCTAGCGTATATTATGTGTTGTGTGATTTCACTTATTTGACCACAGACAAATGCAAAGTCTGGAGGGCTCTATACCAAACAGTTAACAAATGGTATCTCTGGGGAATGGTATTAGGGAGGATTTTTGCTTTTTCATTATTTGAATTTTTTTCCCCACAAAGGTCAAGTATTTCTGAGAAAAACAATTATTTTCATTCTTGAAAAGAAATTTAAAAGTCAGTAAAATCAAATTTCACACCAAGATGGGTGTGAGCAGCAGGGAAATCAGCAATTACTTCACGAACATGAGGGACTCAGGACGTGAAATGGCAGCGTTTTTTCTCTCCTCCTCTCCATCGCACTTTTCATTTTATTTAATTTATTTTTAGTTTCTTGAGAAGGGCTGGAGATGGTATGCTTGGTTGCCCTTCTTTTCCCTTGGCTCTGTAAGTTTATCCATGCCAACTGGACCGTAAGTGACTAAAAGAATCAACTGCACATCAGAAAACATTGAGGGCCAGAAGGAACCTAAGAAACGGTCTGGTTCAGTGGCTTTAAAAAAAATTCATGTCCCCGCCCCACCCATCGTAAAACCAAACTCAAATAAGAGGAGAGCAAAAACCAGAATTCTTGCTCTCTGGGAATGTGGTTTGAAAGCCATTAGTCTAATCTAACTCTATCATTTTGTAGAAGGGTCTCAGGTCTTCTGCTGTAGGCCAACTGTACCACATGTTCCTGAGTCTATAAAGGTGACCTGGATTGCATCTTTCCTGGAATTTCAGAGGCTGAGCAGCTGCTAAATTAGGCAATAGGGCATGTTGTGATTGGACAGGATCTCTGCCTCCTGCTTGGGTGGGAGATGCCCCACTTTCCCTTTTCTGGCAGCCCAAGGCCCCCACCTTTTTAGATTATTGAAATTGGCTCCTCCTATTCTCCCCAGGCATCCAGGATTGTTATGGTTCTCTGCTCCCAGGAGTTGGTCAGGGTCAAAGGGAACATGAGAAAGAAGAGCTGGGGAAAATAACTCAGTGGCAAGGCAAGGCAAGGAGCCTTTCTTTGTTAAGCTTATAGAATCAGGGTTGGGATTAGGTTTGAAATCTGGGATTAAATTTTACAGATAATATTAGGATTAGGATTAAGATTGAGGCCAGAGTTTGGATTGGACATTGGGGCTAATAACAGGTTAGAATGAATTATAATATAATGATGAAAGGCTTTGAACTGAGGGAGTTGCAGGGGTAACGATTAGAACTGGAGTAAAGGATCATCTGTTTTCTCTCAGGTCTCTATAAGCTCCTTCTTTTTGGTCATGCCTTCTAGGGCTAAGTAGGGTCTTTTGGGCTCTTACCAAGAAAACAGCCCTTGCGTGCCCCTGTGCTTGAGTCACACCAGGCTCTTTTCCTATACAACTTCAGCTGCTCAAGAGCTCTGGCTGCTGAAGTATTAATATTATTATCCTTTACTAGACCCCACTGAGCATGTGGATGGCTCCTTTTGGGCCAATGGTGATTGCAAACTACTCCCAAGAGTCGCATCACAGGTTCATCTGGAACAAAATCTACACTAGAAAATAGGGAAGACAATTATGACAAAAGCACTTCTGCCAATTATCCCCATACTTTCGTCCCCTAATTTGATGATGCCCTGAAATTTTATGTCCTCTCTGAGCTTTCAGTCAACTAAGTGGGGTTATTATAGGAATTGGATCGAGGGCTCTTCAGCTAGAGACATTGGGAACTCAGAGTGAAGAGTTAGCTGCTAGGAACATTGTAAGAGGAAGCAGATGAACACTCCTATGTCTCATTTCATACAACTACAATGTGACAAAAAACCTAGCAGTGAGTTTCAAGTCTTCTGGGAAGGATGGGTTGGTGACTGAGACATTCTTCCAGGATTATCTAATTAGAGTGTCAATCCATATGTGGGTCTCACATTGATTAACAAATCATTGTGTCTTTTTATTCATGCAACAAAATAATTGTTGAATGCCTACCAAATGTGCCCTGGGCATTATCATGGTAAATAAAATAGACATGTTCCTTAGAGAGCAGACTCACAAATACATATTTAATTATAAATTGTGATAGGTGCTATACAGTAAAAGGGTGCCATGTAAGATAATAATGGGGCAACAGAATTTTGATTGGGGTGGGGGCCAGTGAAGGCTTCTTTTAGGGAGTGTCATTTAAATTTAGGTCTGAAATAGTTTAAGCAGGAGTTAGTTTGTTAGAAAATTCTTAAACATGTCCATTGTTCTTTATACTTTTGAACTTTAGGCTGCAATTTACTCCTTTTTGGTCTGTGGTGGACACCTTTTGGAATTTTTGTCAAGGACGGACCTACCCTTCTTTGAGAACTGTAGCCTGCAAGGATGGACCTCTGGGAACCATGTTTGTATTGCAACAAAGCCTTGACTACACATTGCCCCACTAGCTAAAGGCTATTGTGCCAAGATTACACAAACAGACACAAACTAAACCAATGAGGTTCTTCTTCTGGGAACTGGGATTCACAGATACTAATTAGTCTCTGTTGGTTCTTGAAGTGAGGCTGGGTAAACTTGGACTATGTTCCCAGAAAAGCAGTGAAAACAGGTCTGCAGAGGAGAGAAGCAGTTTTGTAGAGAAAAGCAGAGATGGAAAAACATGAACCAGACAAGAAGAGATATTGAAGAAATAGCCACTTGGCTTCCTATTGATGTTTTAGAACCTTGTTTCAAGAGATCTTGTTCTCTGTGCCCTTGCGTTCTGTAAGATTATTTCCTTTTCTCTCTCTCTATATATGTATATATTTTTTTATGAGCAAGTTTTTTTTTTTTTTAATTTTTAGAGATGGAGTCTTGCTTTGTTGCCTAGGTTGGACTTAAACTCCTACTCTCAAGTGATCCTCTTGCCTCGGCCCCCCAGTAGCTGGGACTACAGGCATGACGGTGCATGTAGCTTGTATGAGGAAGTTTAAGTGGATTTTTGTTACTTGCAGACAAGAACCTTGATTAAGATTTTACCTGATTAGTTAGTTCTTTCATTCAGCAAACATGGATTGAGTTTGCTCCAATTGCAGTCCTTTTGGAGCTAGGTTTCATAAGAAGAGAAAAAAAAGTAAATTTCCTGGTCCTATTGTGGGGATTATGTGGGCAAAGGAAGGAAGGACCAACTCTGCCTTTTTGGAAGGCATTAAAGAGGTAACATGCTCCTGCAAGAGCAGTAGGAATGTACTGGGCAAGAGAAAGGTAGGGCAGCTGAGAGAGAGGAGAATAGGAGGGACAAAGGGATATCGAGGTAAAAAAGCAAGGTGTACCTGAGGAACGGCAACTAGTGGCTGATTTGCAGGATGCATAGAGAAGAGTAGAAAATGAAGACAGAGGAAGATTCGAGTCAAATTATTTAACTTCTTATATGCAGGGAGTTCTGCTGGTGAATGCTGTATTTCACTAATCTTTCTACAAGAGGGCTTAGGAAATGCCTTGCACATACTGGGTACTCAATGCATGCTTGTTGAATAGAGTAACTGGCAAACATACAGGGCAGCAAGTAGTTTGCAAGATGACAATCATTTTTTTTTTAATTTTTTCTAATTTTTTCTTTCTTATTTCTCACTTTTTAAAATTTTCTTTATAACCCAAGACTTCTGTTTTGACTAGAACAATCACTTTTTATATTAAAATTTTCTTTTGGAAAAATCATCAAGATGCCAATAGAGTACCACTTAATTTCACTTTGTTAATCTCATATATGTGGCAATTTTATGTCAGTTTAAGTGAAGAAATAAGGGTAAAATAAATCCAATGACAGCAAGGTGTTCTGTATGGCTTCATTCTTTCTACTGACTTTTGACAGAAATATTTATTGCAGGCTTGGGAAAATGCACCAAATCAAAACTAAATGCTATGCAAAATAAATCTGATTCGATTTCTGCAATCATTGTCTTCAACATCAACAGCATCTTTAGGACACTAAGCTAAATGTGAGCCTAGCTCTTTAGAAATGTAGAAGCCAAAGGAAACAACATCAGTGTTAACAAATTTACAGAAAATGCACAAACAAATGTGACCTGGTATATAAAGAAATAAAATAGCAACATTTGTTAATCAAATTAATCTAGGTAATACCCTCTCTCTGAGGCTCTTGTACGCTCCTTGGGTAAGGAGCGTACAAGGGAGGCCATTTTTAAGAACAGGAAGTCTTCCTGGAAATAGCTGGAACTTAGAAGTTCACCCATAAGGGCCTTGGTGGGTCACGCCTCCAAGAGGTCTGGAAGAATTTTCCTTCGTGTTGAAATTAGTCATCAATAATTGGCTTCTCTGCTCACAATTGGCTGGAGATCAGAATGAGTTCATGATCAAAGTCAAGGAGCGTTAAAGGACTCACTTTTTAGTGTCTCAAACTTCTTTGGTCACTTAGCAGTTTCCATCACTGTGAGTTGGCCACAGCTCCCCTCTTTCCCCTCCAAAAACTAAATCTATCCGCTCTAGGAAGAAGTGAAGCTCTCCTAGCCTAGGCACAGGGAGTGAACCTGTGGTTCGCAGGCTGGGGACACCGATGGGGGAGGAGAGGCGAGGAACTTGATTAAGACACTGTCCCCCCACCTCCCCCCCCCCCCGCCATTGCTGAGGGGTGAGGGCCGGATATTTCCCAGAAGTTCATTACTGCCAAGAGACCAGTTCTCCGGGTGGAACTGGAAGAGTGGGTTGGGTGTGGGGGGACCGGAAAGAAAGAACGACTGCCGGGGAGTATGGGGAGAAATGCTCTGCAGCACTGCCTGGGAACTAGAGCTGCAGCTTCGGGGACCTTCCCATCAGCCAGGGACCCTGACAGCCCCGCTTCCGGGTTTGGAAGCGCTCCCTCTCTGCCCCTCCCCGCGCCCGGCTGAGGGGTCTCCGGGCGCATGCGCCGCCGCTCTGGGACTGGCCCAATTTATCCTAAACAACTAATCTAGTCCTCCCCTCCTGCTTGGGGCGTACCATTCGCGTTTTGGGGGGAGGCATCGTGCCCCACAGTACTCAGAAACCTGCTCCCCTTCTTTAGAGAGGGGGAAGGCAAGTTTGCCTCAGATTTTAAAAGTTCCAAGAATACAAAGGGCTCAGACGTCCGTCGCCGAGTGATAGCCTGACGCTCTGGGCTTTGCCCGCAGCCCGGACTCTGCCTTTGAGGCGCTGAACAAAGTGGCACGCCCGGATCCCAGCTGATCAGCTGCTGGGCTTTGGCGGCGGCTCCCCCGGGCGAGACCATTGTGACTCCTTGGGAGGGGTGCGTGAGGAGGGGAGGGGGCGGAGCGGCCATTGTCCGGTCAGCACAGGCTTCGGGGGAGGGGAGGGTGTTACGGAGTG
Source organism: Mirza zaza (assembly GCA_008750895.1). Lineage (NCBI taxonomy): Eukaryota > Metazoa > Chordata > Mammalia > Primates > Cheirogaleidae > Mirza > Mirza zaza. Next base: position 39,441 of record VSMD01036758.1, read on the forward strand.
AGCGGGCCCAGGACTTCACAGCGGCCGCTGCGACTCCAGAGCCGGCGGGGGCCTCAGGTCCTTCCCCGCGCCGCCGCACGGGACATCGCTCTGGCTGGGGAGCGGCGGTGGGCTCAACCAAGGGCGCCGGGTCTCCCTCCTCCCCCGCGGTCCTCGGTTCACCCGCACGCCCCTCCTCCTCAGCTCCCCTCCCTCTGCTCTCCGCGCTTCCCCCGGCCCCCCCATCTCCGCAGGCCGAGTGGTGCGGCCCGCCTCCAGCTGACCGGCCTGGAATCCCGGCTCGGAGCCCCGGACTCGCGCCCGCCCGCGCGCCCGCTCCCTCCCCCTCCCCCCGCCCGGAGCCCCCAGACGCCGCCGCCGCCTCCTTCGAGCGGGGCCGAGGCCCAGCCGCCGCCGCCGCCACCGCTGCCGCCGCCGAGCTCCGCCGCCGCCGAGCACCATGGGAGACGCCGGGAGCGAGCGTAGCAAAGCGCCCAGCCTGCCGCCTCGCTGTCCCTGCGGCTTCTGGGGGTAAGTGCCCGGCCGGGTGGGGGCGGGGGCCGGGGGCGCGGGCGCCGGGGCTGCCCGGGCAGGCCTCGGGGCCCTGGAGGCCGGAACCCTGGGGGCTGGGCCCAGGCCGGGCCTACGGGGCGGGGGCAGGGGCCGCGTCCCGGGGAGGGGTGCCGTGGGGGGAGCTGGGGCTGGGCAGAAAAGGCCCTGCCCGGGGTGCGCTGCCACCCTCTGGGACTCGCCGGGCTCAGGCTCGGGCCGACGGGGCCGTCCGGGCCACGGGTGAGGGGGGCAGGGCAGTGGGGGAGCGCTGAGGGGGCGGCATTGGCTCTTCCAGGTGGAGTAGGGGTGCCCCCTTCCTTTGGCATGTGGAGGCCAGCCCTTCCTCCCTCTTTAGGGATGAGTTGGTGCCCAGGCACCAGGAGGGTATTTCCTCTGACTTTTTCACCTCCCCTCCTCCCTGTTCCCCAGAGACTTGCATCATCACTTCCTAAATTATATCCCAGTGCCCCATTTGCTTTTAGGAAGCTGCTCACACGTCACCCATTTGTAAAAACTGACTCCGGAACCCAGACTAGGGTAAAGTCATAAGGCTGTTGAGGTCTCACCTTTATTTAGACACGTTTCAGGAGATCTGTAAAATTTCTTTGTCAGCCCAACAAAATCTCATCAGCTTGGCTTGGGGAATGTGAGAGCCAGTTTCCTCAATTGGCTCTCAAATTCCCTTCTTTCTCCATATAAATGATAAAAGTGTTCACAGTGGGTAGTGTATATTACTACTTGGTCGTCTTGTGTCAAGGTAAAAAAAAACGTGAGTGGGAACCCTCCCCCCATGTTAAATTCTCCTTGTAACACTTTGAGTTTCACGGATTGCCACCTGACATTTTCACAGATATGCCTCCATCATATTACATGACTGTAGTTCTGCAGTAAGGAAACTGGAGACTTTGAAGACCAGCTTTTGTGACTGAGCCCTTCCCCCCCTCCCCCTTTTCTCTCTTTTAAAAAAGATTTAGTATATTTGGAAGTGCATAGAGGTAGGAAAGAAATGATTGGTTCTGGTGAGGACATCTTGGGAAGAAGTACTGAAGTATTTTCCCTTTGCTAGCTCCCATATTCTAGGAAAGGTTAATGTAAAAATTAAGGCTGTGATTTTGGGATACTGAGAAAGATTAGAAAGTGCATCTTTAATGTAGATTTCTGTGGAATTTGTCTGTTGGAATTTCTGTGGAATCCAAAGGTTGTGATGAAGTGGATCCTCATTTTCTCATCTTTCTGCCTTTCTCAAAAATTTCCCTTTGGAAGGACAGTAGTCAAAAATAAGTTATGGCATTACCAAAAGTCCTGAAGATATGAAAATATTTTAGGTTTATAGTCTTCCCTTTATTTTGATTTGAAAACAGTAATTGGCTTTCTGCGGGAGTGCTTTCATGGACAATCTAATTCCCACAAGAATCTTAAGTAGGGCCCATTATCTCTTTATTACTACATGGGGAAACTGAGACCTAGAGAGGGCGGATAATTTGCCCCTTCACATAGGGAGTGTAGGGTGTAGCTGGTGAGCTCTTTAGAGTGCTTAGTGCCATTATGTTTATGACATCAGTCTGCTGCCCTGGAAAAATCTGGTGTCACAATGCTCAGATTGTAACTCATTATAAGACATGTGGCCTAAAGAAAGTAGCTGCCAGTGGCAACTAATGCCCAGGATGTATCAGAAGTCTGTTTCCTGGCAACATGTTTATGTCCCTGGGACCATTATCATGAATGGAATCCTTATTGAAAGACTTATATCAAGGCTTAGAAACTAAGGAAATGGAGTACTGTTTACCTTTAGCATGCAGAGTTCTGATAATGTCAAGAGAGTTTGGTAGTAGCAGAGGGGAAAAGTTGCACTGGTATTATAAGTGACCTATAAGCAACCAGGGCTTCTTTTTTGATACTTTTAATCTGACACTTTATGAACTGCAATTTGCCTAAAGTAGTGAGCACAAAACTAATATTTTTATGGTCAAAAGTGTTCTTTTTTATTGTGCAGTGTTTTAACTTTTTCTAAGGGTGTTTGTAGACACTTGTGTAGTTTGTATTTTATACCAAAATATAACAATTGCTGCCTTGTTTCTATCATATCATAACTGATATTAAACATGTTTTCCCTACTGCCCACATTCATATTAGATTCATAAAGTAAACTTAGAGTATATTCAACAAGTATTTGAGTGCCTTTTATATAAAGTGACAGTTACAATAAATTGTACAGGGTTCTATGGGAGGGGCACCTAACCTAGCTGGGGTGGAGGTAGAGGAAGGTAGCCTGGAGGAAGTGACACTTTAGACCTTCAGGAAGAGTACAAGGAAGAGAGAATGGAAATAGAAGAATGTTTCTTTCTGGCAGAGAGAATAGTGTAGGTGAAGGCCTGAATGTGTGAAAGAGCACTACACATTTGAGGAACAGAAAGTTCATCAGGCCTATTGGTAGATTCTGAAGGGAGATCAGCTAGAGATGAGGCTGGGGAGGTGAGAAGAATTGGTGATATAGGGCTCCCATAGGTAATGCTGAGGACTTTGGACTTTTATCCTGAGCACAGGGGGAAGCTACTGAAGAACTTTGAGCAGGGAGTGACGTGTGTCTTTAATATGAAAGATTATTGGTTGATCTTGAGAGTAGCTTGGGTGTGTGTAAGGATTTTGTATGTCTGTATGAATGTATGTTTGCAGAGTGTTGCCAAGTCCAGACATATAGACCTGTCCGGAGGAGTAATCCTGGCTTACCATAGCAGTGGCATGAACTGTTGTAGTGGCTGGGGAGAATAGGGAGAAGTAGATAGATGTGAAAGCCATTCAGGAGGTATCTTTCTCCTTTTTGCTTTCATGAAAATGAAGATGGGTATGTTCTCTGAAAAAATTTTTTGCAGCATTGCACTCTGTGGAAGCCGTAGGCTTATGAAGTCAGCTAGCCAGGGCCCACACCCATCCCTTCACCGAGGAGCCTCTCAGCAGAATGTTCTGGCACCAGCCGACTAAAGGCAGTTCCTTTACGATTGTTGCTGTCTTCAGTGACTCAGGCTGCGGAATTGCTGCCCAACATTGTCCAGTCAGGACAGCAGTCAGTAGGGCTTGGTTAAGTGGGAGAGCTTTGAGGTCTTTCTTGTGGGAATGCCACAGGAGAATGCCAAGAGAAGTATACAATTCAAATGTGTTAGTGCTTAGAATACCTAGTTTCTATATAGTTTTCTCCTTCTTGGTTTATATCGTGTAATTGCGTATAGGTAATTAAGTTATTTTATAGAGAGACTATGTTTTCATTGAAAATTAACCTTTGTATAAAAGCTGGTAGTTGTTTGTATGGTATATACAATATTTTTAGGATTAAAACAGATTTTTCCCTGAGACGTGAACTTAGAACTTTTAATGAAATGTGAGCATTTTCTTGGCTTATTTTAGGCTTTCAGTAATCAGGCAAAAAATACACTCATTGATAATTGTTATATCTGAAATGAAATAGTAGATTAGTACATTTTGTTTAGTTAAAATATATAAATACATGAAAGCACTTTAAAACTTTATAGATATGAGTGGCATTAGTATTAGTTGAAGCTGCATTTTAAATTGTTTAGACATTTAAAATGTACTGAGGCACATAGATTCCTCAAAAGTTATTGAAACAGCAGACTTAGAATATTACAGAAAGGACATGAAGAAGAATAAGGATAAGAACATACTATGTGTATTATAGGATAATAGAAAACTTAATTAGGATGGAAGAGGGAAGTATTTTTTAATGATCTGTTAAGCATAAAAATACAATTATTGGTATTTTTCTTTTATAATTTGAGACAGTGTTTCATGAAAATACTATGGAAACCTTGAGAAGTACTATTTCTTTCATAAAGAAGCTTAAAACATAGTAGACACAAATGTTCAGTCTGGTATTTATGGAATAATGGAGTATTTAAACATGGGGTTTATCAGGTAAACTATTCATTGTTTTGATGCTTAAAAAAGAAGCTCTCTGTTCTAACAAATCATGTCATAAAACAAATATTACATGGGTACATTTTTTTTTTTTTTTTGAGATAGAGTCTTGCTCTATCACCCAGGCTAGAGTGTCATGGCCTCAGCCTAACTCACAGCAACCTCAAACTCCTAGGTTCAAGCAGTCCTCCTGCCTCAGCCTCCCAAGTAGCTGGGACTACAGGCACGTGCCACCATGCCTGCCTAATTTTTTCTATTTTTAGTAGTGATGGGGTCTCCCTCTTGCTCAGGCTGGTCTTGAACTCCTGAGCTCAAATGATCCTTCCACCTTGGCCTCCCAGAGTGCTAGGAATACAAGGGTGAGCCACCATGTCTGGCCAGGTGTACATTTTCTTTAGGGAAATAGATTTTACTAGAATTTCATTTTTGTGATCAATGCTGTTGAAGCATTTTGCCTACAAACTACATCTGCTAGATAAGAGATGTATTTTAAGTAAATATGGGAGGCAGAGATGGGGATAGGAATAATCACACAAAATAAATTCCATTCCTGAAATTGTTACTAGTAGAAAGTTGATTGAAAACATAACATGATTCGTTTTATTCCACTTTATTTTTGGCAATCACAAGATACTATTTTAGCTTAAATAGAATCCATGTATTTTTTTCCTCTCCAAGCCCAGGCTTTGAGAATGGATGCAGAACCTCATCTCTGTTACTGTCACTATGTGCATCATCTGGGTAGTATGCTTGGCTTATAGCTGTGGTGTGTGGACTGCACACTCATTTTGCTTCTTCAGTATCAGTCTCCCAACTGGAACATGTTGCCGCACTTGAGCCAGCTTAACTTGGGCTTTCAAGTTCATGTGAACATAGCATGAATCACTAGTTAATCAGCAGAATGTTCATTCCAGTGATGTCACTAATTATCCCTTGAATATAAAACCCCCTTAAACATTCCCTTAAAAAAAACAATTTGTACATCTTTTCATCTTTTGTTTTTTTTTGAGACAGGGTCTTGCTCTATCACCAGGGTTAGAGCGCAGTGGCACGATCATAGTTCACTGTAGCCTCAAACTCCTGGGTTCAAGCAGTCGTCCTGCTCATCCTCCTGAGTAACTGGGACTACAGGCACGTGCCTACATACATACCCAGCTAATTTTTATATTTTTTGTAGAGACAGGGTCTCAGTATGTTTCCTAGGGCTGGTCTCAAACTCCTAGCCTCGAGGAATTCTCCTATGTTGGCCTCCCAAGGTGCTGGAATTACAGGTGTGGACCTACTTTGAGTATTATGTGCATCTGAAGATATAACATGATTTAAATTAAGTATTCACTGTCAGTACATTATCTACTTGCCCCATTTTCCTGCTTACATTTGGGGTACCCAGAAAATAGGAAATTTGCTCCTTTGATGTCATGGAAGACAGAGATAATTTTTTTTTTAAAGAATACATGGTGTTTGTGTCTATTGGTTTGAGTCAATAGCTTTTCAGAGCTAGGTCCAGATAGTGTATAGGACATATGACTCTTTTGCTTTTATTGTCTTTTCCTCCTCCTTCATTATCTCCCACTGCATTCTTCCTCCAAAAATGAGGAGAATCCAATACTTTAAATCATACTGCCCAGTTTTGACTGAAGATCTCTTTGTAATCCTCAATGGTATCAAAGTTAACATTAGTTTTCACAATTAACCTTTTCCTGGCTGGAAAAATCAGAGGACTAAGAATCCTTTGAAACGAATAAAGTCCTTAAAAAGAAACCAAGAACAGCATAGAAAAGATTATTTACTAAGAGCAGAGTACTAAGAAGGTTAGAACTGATATCATTTTGATTTTTTAGTAGGTCATAAGGAGTTTGTATCCATGCAAAGCAATGTAATGTTTTGAAATCCATGATAATCACAGATCAAGATTGAGGTTTAAAATTCTTTTCTCTTACCCAGGCCTGGAATGGGTGGGCTTCATGGCTAGGTGGCTGAGGTGGGAATCTGAGCCCAATAAAAAAGTAGGAATCCCCCCAGATTCTTTTCTGTATTTGAAGAAAGGTTAAGGTTGGGATCTCAACAAAGCCATATGCAGGAAGGGGCTGACTGTAACCTAATACTAATAGTATAATTTTGATGAAATGCTTAAAAAATCATCTGGGTTCTGCCTTTGTTGGACATTGTGGGACTTTATGTCAGAGTGGTTTGGAAAACCACTTTGCCTTCTTTCCAACTGCATAAATGACATATAAACTCAATTCTACTTGGGGCTTTGAGAAACAGTGATCCTCCTCTGGGCCTTTGTATAACAAGATTACATTGCTATTAAAATATTTAAACATAAAGAAATTTCCTATATGTGTAACATGCAGAAAGGGAGGTTAAGGAACTTTATTTAAAGAGTCTAATAACCAGAATCTAACACAATATTGTAGAATTGTTCTGTCTAGTATGGTAGCCATTAGCTATAAGTAGCAATGTAAATTCAGATTAATTAAACTTAAAGTCCACTTCCTCAGTCACACTAGCTGCTTTTAAGTACTCACTTGCTCAATATTTAGTGTCTATTCTTTAGGGGGACAAAGATACAGAACATTTTCATCCTTCCAGAAAGTTCTGTTGGACAGTGCTGTTCTAGAATGTTGATCTGATAAGCAACCAGAATTTTCAAGCCTAGTTTCTTGTGAACCCTTGAAAAGGGTTCTACAGAACCCTTTTTTCTTATAGTCTGAAAAATGAGAGATTTGTTTAATTTAGCTCAAAGTTTCTTTCCAGCTCTGACATTTTATTTCCACTGAGAGAAGTAATGCTATTGTTTATCCAGATTACTGAAGTACTCCTTTGGTCAGTTGTGAGACTTAAAATTTCCCTACAAGTTAGTCTATAATTTGAACGTTTTTTTTTCATGTTAGCTTTTGACTCAATCATCTTGGCTCTGAGCACTATGAAACTGGCAACCTCAGAGGCCTATACAAGGAGGTATTGGTCTAATAGAGAATCAACTTTTTTCTGTTTAGTGAGAGAATTTTTGAAGGTACTCATCTTTTTTAAGGGATTTTGACTTTTGTAGAAGAATGTTTGCTTTTACAAACATAAATCTCATATGGCAGCTTTTTATATGTGATTAGGGGTAAGTGCATTGGATTTTCTGGTAAATTCAAGTCACTATGTACAGAGGAAGGTAGAGTATATGTGAATATCCAGCAGTAGTGGGTAAAACAAAACTGTCTGTGATGGACTAGACTGAGGGATTGGTACAAGATGATTGAAAATGCTCTGTCATTCACGAGGCTGGAGGCAGAGCTGCAAACAGTGCTGAGTACCTGAAGTGTGGCCGTAGCTGTTAACCAAAGGAAGGATGATGCACCAGCTAACTACATCTGTTAGTTTAGCTGTACCAGATGTGTCCTGTATCATAGGCAGGCTTGAGTTTGTGTTAGGTCAGAAGATGTCCTGGGAGAGGTCATTGGTGATGCTTGCTACCACTCTGGGAGGGGAGTGGGACCACATCACAGCATTTTGGGTTTGTAGGTGTGGATACTCTGATTGCTGCCTTCGTAATCACCTGGCGAAGAGGGAGGTTGGTGATGTACTTAGGACCTTTCGGGGAGTGTCTTTTCTGATTTCTTTCTGTTGAGGTGTAGTGGTCTAGAGTGATAGCTTTTGATGCCTTAATCTACTTCTTGGACCCTTACACACTGCTAAGTTGAAGTATATTTATATAAGATAATCACACTCTCAACTATACTTCCTGGAAGGAGAAGCATTCTGACTAAATACACTTACAATAGTCAGCTCTTGGGCCAGGTGCTTGTTTTCTTTTACAAGAAAGCTTTCTGTGAAAGCTTATGGTACCTAACTGGAAGAGTGGAAGCAGGAAGTTGGGGAACACAGTGGGTGAGGGCTTTGCTGTCACATTTGTGCTTTCAAAGCTTTTGCCTACTTCAGGTCATTGTTCTAAAATTTCAACCCTTTCTAGATTGTCTTGTATGGATAGATGTGCTGGCAAAATTATCTCCTGAAATGATTTGTGAATGAGACACATAATATAGATTGAATAATACAATTATTCTTAAATTGGTCAGAAGTGTATTACCCAGCATGAAGTTATAAAAGATGAACTGGAGGTAGGAGAAGGTATCGTGCATTTCAAAGTGAGTTGTTTCTATATTTGTGATCTCTTGGTTTCTCTGCCTGGAGAGACATGGATGACATTGTTCTTTTTCTTCTTCACTTGCCACCAAAATCCAGAAAACCAGGTTTTTCAAGTTTTTGTATGTTTGCATATGAAACTTTGCCTGTATATACAAAATCTTCACAGTATATGATTTTATAGAACTGTAAACTAGATAAAACCTCTAGTTTGCTGTTCCTTTTTTAACATAACTCAAAGATATGCTACTCATCTTTCAAAGTAGGAGGGGTGTTCTGTGCTCATCAGTAGTGGGATTGTGCCTGTGAATAGCCACTGCATTCCAGCCTGGGCAACATAACAAGACTGGTCTCTTTAAAAAAAAAAAAAGTAGAGGAATGTTCTTGGATGTTGACCCGCAAAAATGCTTGCATATGGGAACTTTTGAGATTTTTAAAAAAATTCTTTGGTTGATTTGGGAGGACATGTTCATGTAATCTCTGAGGCCTATATTCCTTATTTCTGTGCATCAGTCAGTGTTAGTCTACCCCTCCCTCCTCTCACCAGTGCTGTAGCATTTCCAAGATGTGTTTAAACCGTGCATTTTATTTGTGAGGCTGATCTTTTTCTTCAGTGCATATTGGGTAGGATCTAATCAAGGAACACTTGCTAAGACTTAAATGATAACATCTTTTCAAGTGACATATAAGCTTGAGTTAAAGTGTGGAGTATTGCACTTTGTATACTAGAATCTCTTAAGGAGTTTATAATCTGAGTAGTATCAATATGGATTAATTTAGAAAATAATAGCCACTGTAAATCCTGGTCTGTGGAAGTATATGTCCCTACAGACTGCATTTTCTTACCCTTGGTTTTAAACTGTCTAGGATTATATATTCTAATCCAGTAATTGAAAGCCCCTAAATTTACCCAAATAGTTTTCATTATAGATAAATTAAGTACTTATATTGTGTATGTTGTTGGTTTGAGCTAGAGACAGGAGGAATGGACTGTGTTGGTTTTGTGTTTAAACTTGGGGTGCAGAAAAGTCACTGGACAGGGCTGTCTCAGACACCAGATTTGGAGGTGAGTTGGAAGGGTAAAGACACAGAAAGTGGTCAAGGGGGAGACTGGAATGTGAGGGGGAGATGAGGGACGCGTAGAGGGAAGTGGAGTGGTGGTAATTAGGAATAAAGATGCTTTGTGGCCATCATTGTCTAGTCAAACTATTAATATGAGAGGTGGCCACATCTGTAATGACTTTTGAGAAACTAATGTGAAAGGTGGATGGGGTTAAAGAAAACATTCTGGTCTTGAAGTATGGGGTGTGAGTCTCTTGGGGTCTTACAGAGAAGTGCTAAAGATCACAAGATGACAGCTGTGGTGCAGATTCCAAACTAAAGTTTAGTGGAAATAGTAACAGCTTTCAGCAAAATTGGTGTTCATCTGTTAGAACCCCCCCATGCGGGCTCTTTCTTCTGCTAAGCCCAAACAAAGGCACCTTCTCAGCCAGTTAAAGATAGTGCTTCTTGGTTTCTTTGCAGCAGACTGTAGAGATTCAACTTCTGTTCTTTCCTTTATTGTTGCTGCCACAATCAGTTTCATTCTTTGGAACTGACTTTTCTTCTCCCCTTTCTCCCCCAAGCCTGATGAGGAATTCAACAAAGTCTTGCCCATGTTCTGCTTTACTTGCTGTTCTTGGATAAACAACTTGCACAAACCTCTTTTAAAAGATTTTACAGTGAATACATATGGAGAAGTTACATTAAATCTTAATGAATTTAGTAGTAGTGCTTCCTGGGGAATAGGACCTTTCTTATTTGTTGAGAGGCTGTTGAAGGTCTCCTTTCATCAATCCAAAACTCCTTCAAAGATGAAGGACATGCTGATCTCTTATCTCTAGGAAACCATCTGAGCTTAGTGGCTAGGCAGGGGTTTTGGAATCAGAGATCTGGGTTGGAATTAAACACCTGGGTTTTTCTCTCTGCCTCTTTATCTTAAAAAGAGAATATCCTGGGGGAAGAGAAGTGGGCGTGAGGGATGAAAAATTATCTATGTAACAGAACTCCACTTGTACTTCCTAAATCTATTCAAATAAAAGAAACATAAAAAATAAAAAAAGAATTATCTTAGATTCACTTTGAGGTTTAGGGAGCTCTAATGCCTGTCCAGCCCTTGTTATAGTGCCTGGTCATGGCAGTTATATTTATTAAGTGCTAACTTCCCAACTTGAATGAAGTAGCATTGGTGGCAGATTAATAGATGCAGAAGTATCTTACCTCATATGGGCAATCTGCATTCTTGATGATCTCCAGATAGATGCCACCTAGTTAGTTAATGAGGTTTCTGTCCAGCTTTTGGCCCTTTTGGCCATTATCCAGAGCCAATCTCTTGTTCAGCAAGCATTTGTTAGCACTCTATTATGTGTCTTGAGCTCTGCTAGGCATGAGCTATCTTGGTTTGGCTTTCAAAAAAATTCACAGTCTAGATCAGTAAATTGACAAAACATTGTTAGGAAAGTGCTATTGGAGATTGTTGAAGGTTCTTGTGAGAAGAACAGTAATGGGGCATCTAATCTGGATGGGTGCTGGAGGATGGCTAGGAGGGATTCTCAGGAGATGGTGCTTGAGCTGGGTATGAAAGATTAGCAGGAGTTAACCATGTGAGGATGGTGAGGAAGGGCTTTCCAGTCAGGGGGAATGGCTTGTGCAGATGCATAGAAGAATTGAGAAAGCATACTGAATTCAGAGAATTGAGAATACAATTCAGTATGTTAGCTGCATTACATGGCAGGAGGCAAGATGAAGCTGGGGAGATGAGCAGAGGCCAGTTATGAAGGTATTTGATTGTTGTGCTTTTGAGTTTAAGGATCAGGAAGCAGTTGTGAACCAATTAAAGATTTTAAGCATGGATAATATGATATTTATGTTCCAAAAAAATTACTCTGGCAGTAGTGTGGAGGCTGAATTGGAGGGTATAAGCAGAGAGTCCAGAGCATTTAAACCTTTTTTGGGTCATGGATCACTTTAGCAATCTGGTAAGGTCTGTGGACCCCCATCTCAGAATGATGCATAAAATAAAACACCTGTGATTACAAAGGAAACCAGTTAGATTAAATGTACTTCTCTTCATGGACCATGGGGGTCTATGGACCCTAGATGAAGCAGTCCTGACAATGTTGCAGTAGGGGAGCTGAGATTGAATGTAGGCTGAAACCTGGGGCAGTGGGGACTGAAGAGGAATGTTGAGCAGAGACAGATTGGGTGGTGGGAGATGGTGAGGGTGGTGGTAAAGGAAAAAAGAGGCAGCAGGGTTTTTGACATGGACCACAGGATGAAAGATATCAGTCACATATGGTAGGCATAAAATTTCCACTTACAAACTAGTTCAATTATGAAAGATTCCTTGTGAATCCATTATTCCTAAGTCCAAAGTAAAATTGTATTGGGTTATTAAGTGTAGAATGTCCGATTTTCTTCAGTACTAACTTTGACAGTTAATATCTCTGACATTTCACTTTGACACTTTTTGTTTTGTTATTTTTTTATTGTGAAGGTACATCCTCATTTTTTCAAATGCACATTTTGGCTTTTGATTATCTTTCACATTTTCTTCTTAGAGCAATTTTTCTGAAACCATGGATGTCAAAAATTCATGTTATTTTTGAATATGGGTTCTGTTGTGGAACTGATGCAGTGCAGAGCTCAAAATATCAATGAAGTGTTTGGGAAGGATGTGGCTGATGAACACACAGTAGGTCGATGCTTTGAGAAGTTCTGTTCTGGTGATTTTAATCTTGAAAATGAGTGATGTGGGTGACCTGAGACCAAGGTGGTGAACTGAAAGCTGTAGTGGAAGCAAATCCATTTCAACCTATGTGTGAAGTAGCAACAAGGTTTGATGTTACTATCCAACAGTATTGGACCATTTGAAACAATGGGCAAGGTAAAGAAGTTGGATAGATGGGTGGATACCACATGAAGTACATTAGCATCAGCAGAGAAAGCATATGGAAGCTTGCTTTTCTTTGCTGTCATGACATAAAAGAGAACCATTTCTACACTGTGTGATGAAAATGGATTCTTTTTGATAATCGCAAGTGTTCGGCGTAATGGTTGAATAAAGATGAAGTGCTGAAACACAATTCAAAACCAAATAGTCATCAAAAAATGGTAATTGTGTCTGTTTGGTGGTCCAGCAATGGTATTACCTACTATAGCTTCATGAAACCTGGTCAGTCAATTACAGCAGATGTCTGCTGCATCTGGCTGGACAAAATGATAAGGATGCTTGTGATCAAGCACCTGAGACTGGTCAGTAGAGACAGACCGGTCCTCTTGCAAGACCACATGTCACACAAACAACTCTGCTCAAACTATAGGAGTTGGACTTGGAAACCCTCTTCTCATCCATCACATTCACCAGACCTTGCACCAACTGATTACCACTTCTTCCAGGCTTTGGACCACTTCTTGCAAGGAAAAATATTCAATTGTCAACAAGCTGTGGAAAACACCTTTTGTGATTTGATCACCACTTGCTCTCCAGGCTTTTTCACTGCTGGCATAAACAAGCTACTGTTAAGATGGCAAAACTGTGTCGATAGTTTAACTACATACTTTGATTAATTGTACTGCTTTTTGTTTGAGATATAATAAACTAAACATTTTTTTTTTTTAGACAGAGTCTCACTCTGTTGCCTGGGCTAGAGTGCATGGCGTCAGCCTAGCTCACAGCAACCTCAAACTCCTGGGCTCATGTGATCCTCCTGCCTCAGCCTCCTGAGTAGCTGGTACTACAGGCATGCTCCACCATGCCCGGCTAATTTTTTCTATATATTTAGTTGGCCAATTAATTTCCTTTTATTTTTAGTAGAGATGGGATCTAACTCTTGCTCAGGCTGGTTTTGAACTCCTGACCTTGAGCAGTCATCCTGCCTTGGCTTCCCAAAGTGCTAGGATTACAGGTGTGAGCCACCATGCCCGGTCCATAAACTAAACTTTTGATTTGAAGTCAGACGTTTCATATTTAATAGAAGTAACCAGTAGTGCCATCTGCCAGTGGTATGCAGAGTTTTGTTTAGTAGAAGAAAGTTTATACTTTGGAAGATCTCAAGGTGAATTGATTCTATACTAGAAGATAATAAATGGATTGTGAGAGGAGGTATGATTAGTTTTAGACAGATCGAGTTTGTTTATTGGTAAATCAGCATGTCAGTGTACTCTTTTTAAAATGTAAACTTTTTTATTGAGTTTAACAAATAGTGAAAAATGCATAAATTTTAAGTGTATTACCATATGAATTTTCACTATGTGAATAATTTATGTAACCAGCACCCCTACATTGTGGTTTTAATTTACATTTCTCTGATAACTAATGAAATTGAACACCTTTCTTTTTTGGCCTTTTGGCTAAACTTTGTTGTGAGGTGACTGTTCAAGCCTTTTGCTCATTTTTCTATTTGCTCATCTGCTTTTTACTTATTCATTTATAAGAGTTCTTAATGTATTCTGGATAGGAATCCTTTTTCATATAGCATGTAAATGTTCTTGCATAATTTTATGGTCTTTTAAATCCTTTTTTTAATTAGAAAAGGAATCTATTCATATAGTAAAGATTTAAGCACCATAAATGGGTTTATTATGAAAAGGTTGTCTCCTTCCTATTTATAATCCCTTAGTGGGAGACCATACCCATAGTCCCACTTTCTAGCAAGAATCATCATCAAATTTTTTAGAGTACCCTTCTAGAAGTTTCCTGTGTGTGCACTGCATTTACAATTTTTTTTTTTTTTTTTTTTTAGATGGAGTCTCACTCTGTTGCCCGGGCTAGAGTGCTGTGGCGTTAGGCTAGCTCACAGCAACCTCAAACTCCTGGGCTCAAGCAATCCTACTGCCTCAGCCTCCCGAGTAGCTGGGACTACAGGCATGCACTACCATGCCAGGCTAATATTTTCTATATATATTTTTAGTTGACCAATTAATTTCTTTCTATTTTTGGTAGAGACAGGGTCTTGCTCTTGCTCAGGCTGGCTTCAAACTCCTGACCTTGAGTGATCCTCCCACCTCGGCCTCCCAGAGTGCTAGGATTATAGGCGTGAGCCACTGCGCCCGGCCTGCATTTATACTTTTTTCTGACACAAATAGTAGCATACTACACACTATTCTCTACTTTGCTTTTTCACTTAGTATATCTTAGAATTCTTCCAAATCAGCATATTCATTTCTAGATTCTTTTAAATGGTAACATGGTATTCCAGTAGGTGCATGTACCAGATTTTATTAACCAGGTTATCTGCTCTGCAGATGGATATTATTATGCTATGAAAATGGTGTTGTATATGTTGAATTTTAGAGCTTAGGAAATGCCTTAGGTGTCTGAAGTTTAGGTAAGAGGATGAGCTAGCGCTATATCACTTAGGGTGACATGAGTGCATAGGTCATAGCTGAAGCCAAGGTTTCAGATAGGGTCACACAGGAAGTACTGTAAGACCAGTGGTTCTAGCATTTCTAGCATTTTTCAGATAGTCTGAAAATCTTATTTTGCTATATTTTATTTTCTATAAACATTATTTCTCTATATAACTGCTATATTGTGATTTTAGGGCATTTTAAGCATTTTAGCATTTGAACTATGTAATCAAAGACAGTTGGATCATTTTAATTTATAGATGGGCTTTCATTAAAGTAATATAGGGCAGATGTAGTGGCTCACGCCTGTAATCCTAGCACTCTGGGAGGCCAAGACGGGAGGATCGCTTTGGCTCAGGAGTTCAAGACCAGCCTGAGCCAAGGGCAAGACCCTGTCTCTACAAAAAATAAAAAAAGTTAGCTGGCATGGTGGTGCATGCCTATAGTCCAAGCTACTTGGGAGACTGAGGCAGGAGGATCACTTGAGCACTCCATACTGTGGTTCTGGGCCACCTTGTCTATCCCTATATTGTAAACAGCAGCGTGTCAAAATAGCTTTAACCTCAAAAGCCTGCCCAGTGATATTCTAAAATAAAGCAACAGCAAGTTGCCACTATATTTATAACACTATTGAAATGTATCAGTATAATTTTTAACAAGTTTAAAATGTATCTCTGTATATATTAACAGTAAACACATTAATATTAACATATTTACCATTAACAAAATGGTATATAACATTACTTTTGGTTTTGGTTTTTTTTTTTTTGAGACAGAGTCTCACTCTGTTGCCCTGAGTAGAGTGCCCTGACATCATCCTAGCTCACGGCAACCTCAAACTCCTGATCTCAGGGGATCCTCTTGCCTCAACCTCCCAAGTAGCTGGGACTACAGGCACATGTGATGTCACTTGGCTAATTTTTCTATTTGTCTTCTACAAAAAAAAAATTATAAAAATTAGCTGGATGTGGTGACATCTGCCTGTAGTCCCAGCTGCTCAGGAGGCTGAGGCAGGAGGATCCCTTGAGCTCGGGTTTGACGCCAGTGCACTTTAGCTAGGGTGACAGAGGGATACTGTCTCAAAAACAAAACAAACAAACAAAAACCCAAAAACAAAATGTGAGTTCTCTAGCTTCATTCTCTTTATCAAGATTGTTTTGGTTATTTTATATATGAATTTTACTATGTGTCATTTTCTGCCAAGAAGCCAGCTTGGAGTTTGATAGGGATTGCATTGCATCTTGTGGATTAAATTGGGAAGTGTTTCCATGTTAACTGTATTTAGTTTTTCTATCCTTGAACATGGGATATCTTTTCATTTATCTATGTCTTCAATTTCTTTCAACAGCATTTTGTAGTTTTCATTGGACAAGCCTTGCCCTTTTAAAAATTATACTTACAGTATTTTATTTGTTGTGATACTATTATCAGTTTTTTCATTTCATTTTCAGATTATTCACTGATAGTGAATATAGAAATACAATTGATTTTTGTGTATTGATCTTGTATCCCGCCACCTTGCTGAACTTACTTGCTCCAACAATTTTTTTGTAAATTCCCTATTAGTGTTTTCTATATACAAAGTCAAGTAATTTGTAAATAGGGATAGTTTTACTTCTTCCTCTCCAATGTGGATGCCTTTTATTTCTTGCTGAATTTCCCTGGCTAGAACCTCCAATGCAGGGTTGAATAGACATGATGAGAGCATGTATCCTTGTCTTGTTCCTGATCTTAGAGGGGAAGCTTTCAGTCTTTTACCATTAAGTAATGATGGTAATGGTAGATTTTTCATAGATAACTTTTATATTAGGTTAAAGAAGTTCCCTTCTATCCTTAGTTTGTTGAGGTTTTTTTTTTTTTTTTTCCTTTATGAAAGAGGGTTGGATTCTGTCAAATGCTTTTTCTGTTGAGGTGGTTATATGGTTTTTGTCCTTTAATCTGTCAATGTATGATCTATTACTTTGGTTGGATATTGGATGCTAAACCAACCTTGCATTCCTGGGATAAATCTCACTTGGTCATGGTGGATAATCCATTTTATATGTTGCTGCATTGGGTTTGCCAGTATTTTGTTGAGGATTTTTGTGTCTGTCTTTTTCTTTTTTTTTTCCTTTTTGTGACATCTTTGGTTTTGGTGTCAGGGTAATACTAAACTCATAGATTGAGTTGGGATTTTTTTCCTCTTCTACTTTTTTGAAGGAGTTCGTGAAGAATTGGAATGGGGGGGTGAGAGAGGTTGCTTAAAGGATACAAAATTACAGTTAGATAGGAGGAATAAGTTCTAATGTTATATAGCAATGCAGGGTGACAATAGTTAACAGTAATTTATCACATAGTTTCAGATAGTTAGAGGACAAGATTTTGAATGTTGCCAACACAAAGAAATTGATGTTTTAGATGATGGCTATGCTAGTTACCCTGATTTGATTATTATATATTGTATGTATTGAAATATCACTATGTATCACATAAATATGTACAATTATGTGTCAATTTAAAAAATATTTTAAAAAGGAATTGGTATTCTTTTTTTAAGTGTTTGGTAGAATTAGCCAGTGAAATCATCTCTGCTTTGGCTTTTCCAAATTACTTATTTGATCTCCTTAGTGGTAATAGATCTGTTCAGATTTTTTAGTTTTTCTTGTCAGTTTCAGTTTGTTTTTCATTTAATTTGTTGACATACATTTGTTCCTAGTTTTCCCATTTGTTTATTTATGTGTAAGATTAGTAGTGATGTCTCTTTTTTCATGACTGAGTTTGGTATTTTGAATCTTCTGTTTTTTCTTGGTCCAGTTTTAATCCAGTTAAATTTT
Organism: Mirza zaza; assembly: GCA_008750895.1. NCBI lineage: Eukaryota > Metazoa > Chordata > Mammalia > Primates > Cheirogaleidae > Mirza > Mirza zaza. The sequence goes on from VSMD01036758.1 coordinate 57,242, forward strand.
TAATCCAGTTAAAAGTTTGCCAGTTTTATTCAGGTAGATGTTTAAAAAAACAAAACAAAACAAAACAAAAAAAAGTTTGCCAGTTTTGTTGATTTTTTTCGAAGAACCAACTTTTTTTCCCCCAGCATATTATGGGGGTACAAATGTTTAGGTTACGTACATTGCCCTTGCCCCGCCTCGAGTGAGAGCTTCAAGAGTGTCCATTCCCCAGATATGGTGTGCATCGCACTCATTATGTAAGTATATACCCATCCCCCCTTCCCCCCTCCCACCTGCCCAACACCTGATAAATGTTATTCCTGTATGTCTACTTAGGTGTTGATCAGTGGAACCAATTTGTTGGTGAGTACATGTGGTGCTTATTTTTCCATTCTTGGGATACTTCACTTAGTAGAATGGGTTCCAGCTCTATCCAAGAAAATACAAGAAGTGTTATATCACCGTTGTTTCTTATAGCTGAATGGTACTCCATGGTATATATATATATATATACACCACATTTTATTAATCCACTCATATATTATTGGGCACCTGGGTTGTCGCCACATCTTTGCAATTGTGAATTGTGCTGCTATAAACATTTCGAATGCAGGTGTATTTTTTATAGAGTGTCTTTTGTTATTTTGGGTAGATGCCCAGTAATAGGATTGTTGGATCAAATGGTAGACCACTTGTATCGCTTTAAGGTATCTCCATATTGCTTTCCACAGAGGTTGAACTAGTTTGCAGTCCCACCAGCAATGTAGGAGTGTTCCTATCTCTCTACATCCACGCCAACATTTATTGTTTTGGGACTTGTTAATAAAGGCCATTGTCACTGGAGATAAGTGATATCTCATTGTGGTTTTGATTTGCATTCCCCTGATGATTAGAAATGTTGAGCATTTTTTCATATGTTTGTTGGCCATTACTCTGTCTTCTTTTGGAAAGTTTATGTTCATGTCTTTTGCCCACTTTTTGATAGGGTTGTTTGATTTTTCCTTGCTGATTTTCCTCAGTTCTAAATTGATTCTAGGTATCAGCCCTTTATTGGATATGTAGCTTGTGAAAATTTTCTCCTATTTTGTAGGTTGTCTGTCTGCTCTCGTGACAGTTTCCTTGGCTGTGCAGAAGCTTTTAAATTTGATCAGGTCCCATTTATTTATTTTTGTTGATGCTGTGATTGCCTTTGGGGCTTCTTCATAAATTCTTTGCTTAGGCCAGTGTCTAGAAGAGTATTTCCAACATTTTCCTCTAGAATTCTAATAGTTTCACACTTAGGTTTAAGTCTGTTACCCAGCGTGAGTTGATTTTTGTGAGAGGCGAGAGGTGTGGGTCCTGTTTCAGTCTTCTACATGTGACTATCCAGTTTTCCCAGCACCATTTATTGAATAAGAATTCTTTTCCCCAGTGTATGTTTTTGTCTGCTTTGTCAAAGATTAGATGGCTATATAAGGATGGTTTTATATCTGGGTTCTCTGTTCTGTTCCACTGGTCAATGTCCCTGTTCTTGTGACAATACCAAGCTGTTTTAATTACCATAGCCTTGTAGTATAGTTTGAAGTCTGGTAAATTGATAGCTCCCATTTTGTTTTCATTGCTTAGGATTGCTTTTGCTATACAGGGTCTTCTCTGGTGGAACTCCATACGGAGCGTAAAATTATTTTTTCTATATCTGTGAAAAATGATGATGGTATTTTAATAGGGATTATTGCATTGACTCTGTAGATCACTTTGGGTAGTATAGACATTTTAACAGTGTTGATTCTGCCGACCCACAAGCATGATATGGTCTTCCACCTGTTTACATCCTCTGCTATTTCCTTCTTCAGTGTTTCATAGTTCTCCCTGTAGAGGTCTTTTACCTCTTTAGTTAAATGTATTCCTAGGTACTTTATTTTCTTTTTTGCTATTTTGAAGGGAATTGAGTCTTTGATTTGGTTCTCACTTTTACTGTTATTGGCGTATATGTATGCCTCTGATTTGTGTGTATTGATTTTGTATCCTGAGACTACTGAATTCATGTATCAATTCAAGGAATCTCTTGGTTGAATCCTTGGGGTTTACTAGATATAATAGCATATCATTAGCAAAGAGTGAGAGTTTGATCTCTTCTGCTCCCATTTGGATGCCCTTAATTCCGCTCTCTTGTCTGATTGCTATAACAAGGACTTCCAGCACTATGTTGAATAATTAGTGAAGATAGTGGGCAACCTTGCCTTATACCATTTCTAAGTGGGAATGCTTTCACTTTTTCCTCATTCAGTATGATATTGGCTGTGGGTTTGTTATAAATGGCTTGTATCATTTTTAGGTAAGCCCCGTCTATGCCTGTTTTGTTAAGCATTCTTATAAAACGGTGTTGAATTTTGTCAAATGCTTTTTCTGCATCTATTGAGAGGATCATATGGTCTTTGTTTTTGTTTCTGCTTATGTGGTGGAAGAACCAACTTTGATGTTATCTATTTTATGTATTGTTTTTCTATTCTCTGTATCATTAATTTTTTCTCACATCTTTGTTGCCTCTTTCCTTCTGCTTGTTTTTGGTTTAGTTTACCCTTTTCTTATATCTTAAGGTAGAAGATTAGTTTATTGATTTGAGATCTTCCTTTTTTTAAAATTAGGCTTTTACAGAGAAAAATTTTCTTCTGAGCACTGCTTTAACTGGATCCTATACCTTTTGGTATATTGTTTTCGTTTTTCTTTCATCTCAGGGTATTCTTAAATTGCCTTTGTGATTTTATCTTTGCCACAGTCTTTTTAAAGAAAGTGCCAGATCAAATATGAATTGCTACTGGAAGTAGTAATAATAGCTGCTGTTTACTGGGTGCCACTCACTTTGTATGTATTGTTTCCCTAATCCTCATAGGAATTGTATGGTTGGTGAAATAGTGGTTTCCTGTTTTATAGACAAGGGCACTATGGGTTAGTTAATTGCCCAAGGTTTTACATAGCAAGTCAATGGCAGAACTGACTCTCTTCAGAGCTTGTATTTTGTTCATTAAGGTATACTTCAACTCTAAACTACTTGGAAATAGTGGTGATTCCTTTAAATAGAAGGTTAAATATATTCTTTTCATAACAGGTGGCTGGACTGCATTTCATACTTGCCATATTCTATTCATACATGGAATGCCATTCTTTCTTCCATTTAAACATTGAGATTTAAATTCCTCCCGCCCCAAACTTGAAGGACTTTGGCTGGATTGGTCTTTTAAATGTATTTTATGGGAGCTTTGCTGAGTCAAAGTACAGCTTTAGATGGTATGTTTTGTATTCAGATTCTGTTTTTTTTTTTTTTTTTTTTTGCGACAAAATCTCACTCTGCTGCCTGGGACCTGGGTAGTATGCAGTGGCATGATCATAGCTCACAACAACCTTAAACTCCTCCTGGGCTCAAGTGATTCTCCTTCCTCAGCCTCCCGAGTAGCTGGGACTATGGGCTCATGCCACCACACCAGGCTAATTCTTTTCCTATTTTTTGTTGAGACAGGGTCTGGCTCTTGCTCATGCTGGTCTTAAGCTCCTGACCTCAGGCAATCCTCCTGCCTCTGCTTCCCAAAGTGCTACATAGGATCTGTATAGGCATGAGCCACCACATCTGGCCTGTATTGAGATTCTGATAGGAAAGATGACTTGTATCCACAGTTTGTTAAATCTTGTTTTAGATGGGCTGTTGCTATGCTGTTTCAGAGCAACTGTTTAAATGTTTTCATGTTAATTTTTAATTTTTCTGTACAGTTGAATTGCTTGTGGGCCAGTGAAAATAACTTATGTTGACCCTTTGAAAAATTGGCCAAAGGAATTAACATGTGTTTCGTGTTTCATTACAGATTCCTGTTATTATAAAGTAGTATAAAAGATGCAACATTTTTGTATCCTTTACAATTTTTAATGATGCTGAACACTTTGTAACTAATCAGTAAATACTGAATAATGAAGGCCTTGGTATAAGTTTTGATCAGTTCTCCTCTTCCCCTGTTTTGTTTTTCTGCTCAGAGTGTGTGGTGATTGTAAACTTTGAGCTAGAGTTTTAGGCTCAAACTAAAACTTTTAAATGAAACTTTATTTCCTCCTTCATTACTTCCTTAAAAAGAAAAAAGTGAGAAATCATATGTCTTAGCATTCTGTGGGTAACCTTGTCTTCACGTATGATACTGTTTCTCATTTGAATGAATAATCTTAAAATTGTGCTGAATTAGCTATAGGAATTGAGGAGAAATTTATTTTCAAAACCAGAATAAGGTCTTTATGCAAGTCCTTAGGTGCTGACGTTCTTCCTAGATATCTGTCCAAAATGGACAAGATAATTTCCTTACTTGAATCAGGGTCTTTCTAATTGGTCAGTGGTATATAAATCTGGGATTTGCAAGAGGTGTTTAGTGGCACTCAGAAGGATGCCACTAAGCCATTATACTCAACAGTGTCTCTCTCCCCTATTAATTACTTCAGTATTTGAAAAAGTGAAACAAAATGACCTGTTAGATAAATTGGGAGTAGGACTTCTTGACTCAATGGATATCTGTGTGTAAGTCACTACTAATCACTGTTAGCCAAATTTTTGTAATGAAATCTCTCTTGAATACCCTTAATTCCTTTATAGTAGTAATCTGTTTATATGATTTTTCTCTTAGTTTTTCCAGTAAGATAGACAGTTTTGAGAGGTCATTAGTATTGTTAGTAACATCATGGAATAATATTTTACACTTCTGTAAAATTTTACCATTTTCAAAATGTTATCATGTACAATATCTGTTATCCTTCCAAGCCTGTTGTGGGCAGGACAGATTATTATCCAAATGTTTCAGATGAGAAAACCATGTAGCTGCTTCACACACAGCTATCTTCTCAGGGTTAGTGTTATTTTTTGAGACATTGCTTATTGTCTGGAAAGCAAGGATCTGGTCCTTTGCTTTCCAGAACCAGAAACTTGTTTTTTATTGAAGGTTTCTTAAGACTATTGGGGAGGCAGTTATATTAACCAAACTCACGAGAGACCATTAGATTAGAAAAACTAGAGATAACGGGATTAATTATTTTTATAACAAAGCAAGAAACCACTTGATTATAATTTTTTAGGATATGCTTTGTGACCACAATGCTTGAATCCATTGTGTATTTGTCTCACTCCAGAGCATCCTTTTTGTGAGTTCAAGATACTTGAGAAACAATTAGTAATCAGTTAGAGGGTTGTTGGGTTATAGAAGAATCAGCACAGAGGGAATTTGGTGATCTTGAGTAAGTATTTCTCTTCAGTTATGAAAGAGGGTAATGAATAGAAGAGGGTATTCCAAGAAGAGTCTCTATATGAGCCTCAATTCTTTGAGTAGTAGCTTAATGGAAAGAGACTTTCTTTAGAATCTAATTTTCTTTTTCCCTTCCAACATTTTATTATGAAAAATCAAGGTACTCATTTTTCTACTATCTAGATTGTGTAATACTTTGCTTTAGTTGCTATCCTTCTATCCATCTTAATTTTTGATTATTTTCCAAGTAAATTGCAGACATCAGTACATTTACCCCCAAATACTTCAGCATGCATATGTTAATTAGAGCTTAACATTTGTTTTTTAATTTTGAAGTACAATTCATATACAATGAAAACATGACTCTTAGGTATACTATTAAGTGAATTTTGACAAATTCATATACCTGTGTGTCTTTGTCCTTTTGGGTTGCTATCATAAAATACCTTAGACTGGTTAATGTATAAACAATGGAAATTTATTGCTTATAGTTCTGGAGGCTGAGAAGTTCAAGATCAAGGTACTGGTAGATTGAAGGTCTGATGAGGGGTCCATTCCTTATAGGTGGTGCATTGTGGTTGAATCCTTAAATGGTGAAAGGAACTAGAATGTTCCCTTCAGCCTCTTATAAAGGGACTAATCCCATTCATGAGGGCGGAGTCTTAATAACTTATACACCTCTTAGAAGGCCCTACCTCTTAGTATCACACTGGGTATCAGGTTCCAACAGATGAATTTTAGAGGGGACACCAACATTAAAACCATAGTATTCTGACCCAAATCTTTACCAAAATATATACTATTCTATACCATATATGTTATTCTTACTCCAGAAAGTTCCCTCATGTCCTTTCATGGTCAAGCTGGCCTCTTCTATCCCCTTTCCCCTTCTCTCCCAGGCAATGACTATTCTCATTTTTTTCCCACCATAAATAAGTTTTGCCTATTTCGAAAGTTATATAAATGGAATCATGTGATATATACTCTTTTGTGTAAGGCTTGACACAATATAATGTTTTTGATATTTGTCAGTGTTGTCACATGTATCAGTTTGTTTCTTTTTATTGTTGCATATTTTACATAGTATTCCATTGTGTAACCATATACCTTCATTTTGTTTGTCTATTCTCCTGTTTTTTTTAAAATATAGAGAGATAATCTCACTGTGTTGCCTGGGCTGGTCATTAACTCCTAGCCTTGAGTGATCCTCTTGTCTCAGCCTCCCAAAGTGCTGGAATTATGGGTGTGAGCTATTGCTTATTCTCCTGTTTATAGACACCCTCATTAGCTTTTTAAAATAATAGTAGGCCAGGCTGGGTGGCTCACATCTATAATCCTAGCACTTTGGGAGGCCAAGGTGGGAGGCCTTGAGGCCAGCAGTTCAAGACCAGCCTGAACTACGTAGTGAGACTCTGTCTCTACAAAAAGTAAAAAAATTAGCCAGGCATGGTGGTGCGTGCCTGTAGTCCCAGCTACTCTGGAGGCTGAGGTAGGAAGATCCCTTGAGCCTAGGAGTTCGAGGTTGCAGTGAGCTGTGATGATACCACTACACTGCACTCCACTGTATGGGCAACAGAGCAAGAGCCTGTCTCCAAAACAAAACAAAACCCAATAATAATAACACAGAAATCAATTATCACCAAACATCCTTACCAAACGTTTAGAAATAGTCTAGAATAGATTGGAATTTTCTTAGCTAACATTATATTCCAGCTTTGCTTTTCTAGTTGATGTTAGAGATAGTTTGGGAGATATTCTGGCCCCTTAAGCACCCCAGTTTTAAACCATCTTACCCATTACATATTGATATCTGCTAGGTGATGATCTTTTAAATCTTAATTAAGCACACTGTGACTTGACTATCAAGGTGATTTTTTTTTTTAAACAAAAGTGTGCCTGTTCTTACTCATGATTCAATTTTGTAAAGTCTTGCCTGTCTCCATGAAGCTGAAGGCAGTACTGAGAGCTAATATGAGAGTTTTGTTTTGGGAACTATGTGGTCTGCTTTATTCCTTTTCTGACACCAGTGTTTCCTTAATTGACAAGTCTATTTTTGTAATTATTCAGCAGTTTCTTCATTAGAAAACATCTAATATACTTAACAATCATTGGTAAATGAGACCTCTTTCCTTTTTTTTCCTAGGTCAGATATTCTGTATTCTTTTAACATTTCCTAATGCTGAGTACAATAAGTTTATTTCCTAAACTTGCATATATTACATTGCTTTAAAAAAAAACTCAGCATGATTCCCTTGTCCTCTGTCTCCTGCTTTTCAGGTTGCTCTGCATTATTAATGTATTCACCATGGGTGATCCTTTGGTCATTTTCCAACTAATCTGTTTTATGTTTTATATCTAAATTTGCTAAACTGTACTTATATTTTTGTATGTTTATGTAGTTTTTATAGAACTCTTTCTGATCTGTTAGTTCATTTTGTATCTTAATTTGTGTATCTATATTTTCTTTTGAGGAATGGAAGGTAAATCAGAATGTTAGGGTTTAATGAAGGGAAAAAGTTGAATTGGAGATGATAAGACTCTAATAAATGATGTTTTAAAAGAAATATTGATAGTTCAAACTTGATGAACTTTTGTTTCTATCCCTTTAGAAAATCTGATAAACTGAGGGTTGGGAAGGGCTCTTGGAAGTTCTTACAGCTACAGTGAGTTATCAACATTTAATGATAAACCCTGTAAGAATTTTAAAGTGTTATAGCTTTTTGGTGTTGCTTTCCTTTCTAATTTTGTTCTTTAATAAGTAGAAGTGGCATAGTTTTGAATTTCATCTTTTCCTTATCCATCTCCTGATGGAATTTCTTAGGGACAAGAAATTGGTATAAAGAGAAGCAGCAAGAGATAGGGATAATTTATGAAAACTTAGATATTCAAAGAAGCAATTATTTTATCTTTCTTTTCTGCCCTGTATCTTTCTGACTTGATTTGCTGCCACTCTCTTTAATATTTCATCCAACCATCTTGCCAGTTTTTTCTTGGGATTGGGAGTGTGGCACAGGCTTGGAGAGGAGAGGAACACTTAGGGGAAGTGGTTTTATGGTGCTCAGCAAAGTCTGGCTTGCAAGTAGGAGTAACAGAGTTGTTGGAGCCATAGGGGGTAAGTTCTTACAGGATTGTGCAAGCATGTTTTTCTTGCCTAGTACCCTTCAAAGCTTGAAAGAAGGAAGCCAAATCAATTTTGCAGTCTTCTTCCACTTGCTGGGTACTGTGTTAAGTAGGAGTGCCACACTATGTAGGAGCACGTGACTGGTGGGTTAGAGGAGGAGACACAAATTAGAGCATGAGCTCTACTTACTGTTAAAAATAGGTATCCATTTGGAGCTGACACCATCCTTTATCCTAAGAAAGCGTGATGAAAAATGACATTTGCTATTATTTTTAATGTACCAAAAAGGCATTTAAAAATTGTTAGGGCTACAGTAGTTTGCTTTTATCCAAAAGAAATACCTTTTTAAAACTATGTTACATGCTTATTTTAAGCAATTCAGATTCATATAAAGCATGAAGTTGAAGTTTTCTGCCACTCTATCATCCTAGTCTTTCCCAAATACCACTTTCCAGAGGTGATTTCTTGGTATCTATCCTTCCAGACCAGAGAGTTTTCTTTGGGTTTTGTTTCACCCCCCCCCCATTTCTTTTTAAATTTGTATATATGAAATTTTGCTGCATTAATACATTGCGTTGTAGTGAAGTCAGGGCCTTCACTGCATATATCACTGAAGCAATGCACATTGTATTCACCAAGCAATCTCCCATTATTTACTCCTCTCCCCTCTGACTCTCTATTGTCTATCATTCCACACTCTGCTTCCATGTGTACACATTATTTAACTCCCACTTATAAGTGAGAACGTGTGGTATTTGTCTTTCCATGTCTGAGTTGTTTCACTGAAGATAATGGCCTTCAGTTCCATCTATATTGCTACAAAAGACATGGTTTCATTCTTTTTTTTCTTTTTTTTTTTTTTACAGCTGAATAGTATTCCATTGTGGATATTTATCATTTTAAGGAATAAATGCTTTACTTCGATATACTGAAGGAGCTTGGTTTTTACAACCTTCCCATATTGCACTTGACTGATGCATTACTTTTTGACAGTTTGCATTCTTAGGAGGGATTGGGACACCATGGTCTCCTTTTTCACGCTGTGAAAGTTGACAGAATTTTCTATTTAAAACCTATTCTAGTAGGTTATAGCTTCTGAGTTTTTATTTCTTTTTCTAAATGAAACAGCATTTTGGCCATTGGTGTGGTGAAAGGCCTGAAAGCTGGAGTTGTGGTCTGGTGACTGTTCTGGTTATCTGTTCTTTCTTAACAAACCAGTCCAAAACTTAGAATCTTAAAAACAATTTCTTAGCTGGGCTAAGAAATCTGTAGTCCCAACTACTCGGGAGGCTGAGGCAGGAGGATTACTTGAGCCCAGAAGTTAGAGGCCGTAGTGAGCTATGATGATGCCTGTGAATAACCACTGTACTCCAGCCTGGGCTGTATAATGAGACTCTCGTCTCTTAAAATTAAAAAAAAAAAAAACACGCACACACACAGAAAATGAAAGCACAAACTGCAGATGAGTGGACACAAAATATGAATATTTGAATTCAGATGTGTATCTAGTAAATATAAGGAATTGTCAAATCAATAAGAAAACAAAAAAAAATTTATTACCATCGCTTACAGTTGACAGGCTCAGCTGGAAACTGGCATAGCATCACTTCTGCCATATTCTACTGGTTCTACAGTTACAGAGCCTGCCCAGATTCAAGAGAAAGGAATTGGTCTCCATCTCTCAATGAGAGGAGTAGCACAGAGATTGAGACCATCTTTAATCTTCACTGGTCGTGTGACTGTTGCAGTGCCATTCTTGGGAGGGAGAGGTAACTGAATTAGACAGCCGTTGTTTTTAGGTGTTATGAGGTGTCATACCCTTCTTTACCATTCATTATTTTTTAGAAATTTTCTTTTGGGTTAGAAAATTTACCATACCCAGGCATAGCTCCAAAGTAAACCTATTTACTTGTTGTTGGCAGAAGGGTAAACATGAATAAAATTGAGTTAGGGAAAAAGTTTTTAATGTTGAAGATAAGAAAATAAACTCTAGAAGAAGAATATCAAATTTCCTTTTCCCCAAAGGAAGCCTATACACAGCTTAATCTTCTAAGAACTAATATTTATATTGTTTTTTTTTTTTTAACTGAGAACTGTGGTAATTTGTAGCACTTAAGAACATAGTTTTTGAAGCAGGTCGCATTTGTCATCAAGAGAAAGGAGTATGCTAGTATCCACTCCTTCAGAAACTTGCTAGCCTGGGCTTGTCTCTTCCCTGTACTCCCTGAACATATTCTTTTAGATAATATTTGCAAAGTGCTTTGGGAAATGATGACGAAATGGGTTGAATCCAGCATGGTTCATAATTTTCCCAGCTCCTGACCTTAAAATAAGCCCTAGCTAATCCTTCGAGATGCTTGCTTTTTAGAAGTCTAAAGATTAGTCAGTAAAGTTTTTCTTTTCCTGGTTAGATTTTAAAAATGAAACACTCCTTTTGGAGTTTGTTTTAGAGCTTGCACTACCTGCATCCTGGGATTTGTGAAGTGCTCTTTTGCTTCTGTTCTTATAATTTGCTCTGCTATATGTCTCTCATCATAGACCCAGTTACTCTTTTTTTTTTTTTTTTTTTGGTAGAGATGGTGTCTCGCTCTGTCGCCTAGTGGCACTATCATAATTCACTGCAGTCTCAAACTCTTGGGCTTGAGCAATCCTCCCATCTCAGCCTCCTGAGTAGCTGGGACTACAGGCGGGCATCACTCTACCCAGCTAATTTTTCTATTTTTTATAGAGACTGGGTCTCACTCTCGTTCAGGCTGGTCTTGAACTCCTGACTTCAAGCACTCCTCCTACCTTGGCCCCCCAGAGTATATCAAAATCTTTCACATAAATTTCACTTTTAGCTACTCTTGGAAGATTGCATATATTTATCATGTTCTTAACAGATGAATAAAAAGAGCTTGGAACTTGCTGAAGCTCACTCATCTAGAAAGAGATGGGTGAGAACTCAAATCTAGTGTGTAAGTGTCTGAGGCAATCCTGTAATTTGTATTTGTGATTTTTATTCAGGTAGGTTTTTTTATATATGCTGCTGAAGCAAGCACATCAGGTAGGTTTTGCATTTGAAGATACAAAATAGATTGAAAGATGATAGTTGAATTCTTGGCTTAACTAGAAGAATTTGTTTTTAATTTCTGGCAATACATTAACCAGAGATTTAATTTGCAGCAGTTTGATTTATATCATCCATTGGCAATATATTTGTGTGAAAGTTCCTTTTTATGTTTTTTATATTTTGAGAATTGAGTAATTTTTAACTTGTATAAAGTTATTTGCCCACATTAACAAGTGCCAAAAAACCCTTCTCATTTGGCTTCATATGATCAGACTACTGTAGTTACACAGAAAGTAATTTGAGTGATTGTTTTCTCAATTCTCCATAATATGGTATATAATTAGGACCATTGTAGATGCATAGGAAGTTAATCTGTTACATATAAAGGATGCGTTGGGTATAGGTCAGCAAACTACTGCCTAGGACCAAATCTTGTGAATGAGTTAAGAATTTTTTTTATAAGAATAGTTTTATGTTTTTAAAATGTTGGACAAAAAATATTTTTGTGAAAATTACTTGAAATTCAAATTTCAGTGTCCATAAAGTTTTATTAGAACACAGTCATGTTCATTTATTTACTTATTGTTGAAGGTTGCATTTGTGTTCCATTGGCAGAATTGAGTAGTTGTGACAGAGACCATGTGTCGTAAAACCCTAGAATATTTACAGAAAAGATTTGTTAATCTTTGCCTTAAGGCATTAGTGCTTAATTCTTTCCTGTGGAGCCTCAATTGAGGAAGGTTAAGATTACCAGTGTAGACACCAGTTAGATGCTGCAGTAGTCTTTATATTTAAGAGGAGTATGTGTATCAAAACTATTTTCATAATTTGATCCTTTCTTTGCTCTTGTCACTTGACTTTGACAATTGCAGACTGGATGAGGCACCCAAGTTTTATTTTGTTCTAATGTGCTGAGTTTTACTAGTCACTGTATTTGGCACTTTGAAAAACACTTTTTTTTTTTTTTTTAAATAGCTTACATTGAGATTTGTCTTTGAGAAGCTATTAATTGGCAGTTCCAACCTGGACAGATTGAGGCCAGGTAAAGCCTGTAGGTGCCTGTCAGGCAGCCGTGAAGTTAAAAATTACCAGCTGTCAACACCAGGGAATTTTATCATATCATTTTCAATTTTGAATAAATGAAGAATCATTAGATTCCTGGAACTACAGCCCTGAATAGTGAAAATGGTTATTCTACCTATGTGGGTATTCCCTTTGTCTCTGTATCCTCATCATAAATTACTTTTTGCTGACCTCTTTCTGGCTTTGGGGTTAAAAATAATTTCTCTGGTAAGTTTTAAATTAGGAAATGTAGAAATAGAACTGCTTGAATTGTCATAACTTAAACTAGCTATGAAACTTTTAAACTGGACAGGGAACTATCAGCATGTGAACTAGAATGTGACTGAGTTTGTCATTGAAGATGTGTTTTTAAAAACTGGAGAGTATAGTGTTTGCTATCTTAATGCTGGTAGTTGTGTGTTATATGAAGCTGAAGACAATTATAGATGGGAATAAGAGAACTATTGAGAGAGCTGTCAGCTTCTTCTTCAAACTTCTATTTTGTTTATTTCATTGTTTTTTTCTTTTTTGAGACAAGGTCTTGCTCTGTTGCCCAGGCTTAGAGTGCAGTGGTGTCATCATAGCCTAATTGCAACCTCAAACTCTGGGCCTCAAGCAGTCCTCTCACCTTGGTCTCCCAAAGTGCTAGTACTACAGGTATGAGCCACCATGCTGGGCCTAAACTTCTATTTTGTATGGAACTTTTATAACTTTGATCTTGGTTTGATAAGTGAGGTTCTTTAACATTATGTTTTCCTGTAAAGGGGGAACTTTAAATTAAAAAAAATCAACACTAAGGTTTGACTGAGGTCTTAGCAGGGGTCCTCAAACTTTTTAAACAGGGGGCCAGTTCACTGTCCTTCAGACCTTGCAGGGCCGGACTATAGTTTAAAAAAACTATGAACAAATTCCTATGCATACTGCACATATCTTATTTTGAAGTAAAAAAACAAATGGGCAAAAACACCCGCATGTGGCCCACGGGCCGTGGTTTGAGGACGCCTGTCTTAAGGCCTATCAGCCAACAGTGTTGTATTATTTAGGCAATTAAAATAAACTGCCTTGCAAGGTGAGATTAATTAGCTCTGATTCTACATTCCTACTGTCCGTAAACAGGCACAGCAGATGACGAGAGAGTTGGAGGGAAGATGGAAGAGCATGGGAGAGATGGAGGAGGGGTGGGGATTACGGGTATACATATCCTAGTGCCAGAGCTCCCCTAATGGAGTTGCTTTGTGCTATTCCACTTTTTTATTTTTTTAGCCTTTTCCCCCTCACCCCTTGTTTGAGGTAGAGGGGAGGTAAGTAATTTATAAACCATCTGTCTTCCCAGATGAATTGCCTTATGTAATAGTTTGTGCTTGTGCCACTAGTATTTGGATTTTTGTTTAAAACTTCACTCTGTTTAAGATGAAATACAGTTGTGATAATAGCTGGAAGATGTCCTGAAGGGCAGCTGATGGACTTGCAACTCAATTTAAGTGCCTGTGGGAGGGAATATTATGGTCTTGAGTTAAAGATGAGTGAGGTTTTGTGGGTTGTGCCACTGTCCCCTGTTGTCATGATTGGTTTCTCTGCCTGCCCTTGCTGCTGCCATTACTGCCTGCTGCAGGGACCTGCAAAATGGCTATGTTGTATTTAATCAGAAAGTTGAACAGTGGGTCATTAGAACATTGCATTCACCCTGGGCACAGCCCCAGTAGGTTTACTACTGCAGTAGGGGCCTTGCTTCTAGCCCTTGAGTATCTTACCTAAAATGGAAACTAGAGAAAATGAAAACATAGATGACTGAAATATAACCAAAAGCAAGATGGTTTTATTTCAGTTGAAGCTCTTTAGAGCCAGTCAGCAGAGGCTTTTCAGAAGAGGTGAGTTTTTTTTTTTTTTTTTTTTATCTGAGGAAGGATAGATTGGGATTA
>VSMD01036758.1:71694-129592 GCA_008750895.1 Mirza zaza
GCCTCAGCCTCCCAAGTAGCTGGGACTACAGGCATGCGCCACCATGCCCGGCTAATTTTTTCTATGTATATTAGTTGGCCAATTAATTTATTTCTATTTATAGTAGAGACGGGGTCTCGCTTTTGCTCAGGCTGGTTTCGAACTCCTGAGCTCGAGCAATCCGCCCGCCTCGGCCTCCCAGAGTGCTAGGATTACAGGCATGAGCCACCGCGCCCGGCCGGATTAATAGACTTTTAAAAACTCATATTGGGGGCTGGACATGGTGGCTCATGCTTATAATCCTAGCACTCTGGGAGGCCAAGGCGGGAGGATCGCTTGAGGTCAGGAGTTCAAGACCAGCGTGAGCAAGAGCGAGACCCCGTCTCTACTAAAAGTAGAAAGAAATTAGTCGGACGCTAAAAATATATAGGAAAAACTAGCTGGGCATGGTGGCACATGCCTGTAGTCCCAGCTACTCAGGAGGCTGAGGCAGAAGGTTTGCTTGAGCCCAGGAGTTTGAGGTTGCTGTGAGTTAGGGTAACACCACGGCACTCTAGCCCGGGCAAGAGAGTGAGACTCTGTCTCAGTCAATCAATCAATCAAAAACAAAAACAAACTAAAAAACACCTCAGATTGACTAGGTTGCAGAGTAATGCAGTGGGAATGTGCTGGGCCCATAAAACTCAGATGGGGAGTGGAAGGCAGTCAGCAGATTTTCTACTATTTACTTTGTGCCAGAAACAGCCCTAGGCACTGGGGGCTCAGAGAACAAGTCCTTGCCCTGATGTAGCCTTCATGAGGGTGATAACCTCTAATGGGTCATACAGTCATATACTGTATAAGGATGTTTCAGTCAACAATAGACTGTATATATGATGGTGGTCCTATAAGATTATACTACCATATTTTTTACTGTACCTTTTCTATGTTTAGATGTGTTTAGAAGATACACAAATACTTACGGATTGTGTCACAATTGTCTACAGCTGCAGTTCCCAACCCCTGGGCCAGTATTGGTCTGTGGCATGTTAGGAACCAGGCCACACAGCAGGAGGTGAGCAGCAGACTAGCCACTGAGAGTAGGCTTCTCTGTATTTACAGCCACTCCCCATAGCTCACATCACTGCCTGACCTCTGCCTCCTGTCAGGTCAATGGTGGCATTAGATTCTCATAGGAGCACGAATTCTGTAAACTGCACATGTGAGGGATCTAGCTTGCGCACTCCTTATGAGAATCTAATGCCTGACGATCTGAGGTGGAGCTGAGGCAGAGTTGAGGCGGTGATGCTAGTTCTGGGGAGCAGGTGGAAATATAGATTATCATTAGCAGAGAGGCTTGATTGCACAATAAATGTAATGCACTTGAATCATCCCAAAGCCATCAGCCCCCCTACCTCTATGAACAAATTGTCTTCCATGAAACCAGTCCTTGTAGGTGTGTAAGCTAGGAGCAGTAGGCTATACTAGATAGCCAGGTGTGTAGTAGGCTATACCATCTAGCTTTGTGTAAGTACACTAGGGTGTTTGCACATCAACAGAGTTGTTCACTCATTCACAGTCAACATTCACAGAATGTTCACTCATTCAACAAACATTTATTGAGCAGCTACTGTGCATCAGGCACTGTTCTTGGTATTCAAGGATTACAAGGATATCTTACGTTAATCTAAGAGTAGGATCTATGACCTTATGCTGAGGCTGAGTCTGTCAGGTAGATCTGGATTCAAGCAAGCGCTGAGGACCTCAGTAGTGGGCACGTGTTTATCTCTTAGTCATTCCGAACTTAAAGGTGTATCACAATCACCTGGAAGACTTGTTGAAACACAGATTCCTGGACATGTCCTTAAAAGTGGCCAAATAATGTGCATTTCTGACAAGTTACTTAGTAGTAAGAATGCTGCTTCCCTGGGGACCACACTTTGAGAACCAGGGTCTTAGTAAATTCCTTCAAGGGATTATTGTATTGATTCACCTCTGAATATATATTAGGTTACTATGTATGAAATGCCCGATTTCCTTAAGTACTAAGTTTGACAGTTGATATCTCTGACATTTCACTTTAACACTTGTTTTATTTTTATTGTGAAGATACATCCTCTTTCTTTCAAATGCATTGTTTGAATTGTGATTGTCTTTTAAAGTTTTTTTTTTTAGGCTATTTTTGTGCAACCATGTCTAAGTCAAAAATTAGTGTTATTTTCAAATATGAGTTGTATCATGGAACCAGTGCTGCACAGACAGCTCAAAATATCGATGAAGTATTTGGGAAGGATGTGGCTAATGAATGCACAGTATGTCAGTGGTTTGAGAAGTTCTGTTCTGGTGATTTTAATCTTGAAAATGAGCCACGTGAGCGACTTGAAACCCAGGTGAATAATGATGAGCTGAAAGCTATAGTGGAAGTGAATCCATCTCAACCTATGTGTGAGGTAGCAGCAAGGTTTGATGTTACTATTCCAACAATATTGGACCATATGAAACAAATGGACAAAGTAAAGAAGCTGGATAGATGGGTACCGCATGGAGTAAATGAGCGTCAGCAGAGAAAGCATCTGGAAGCTTGCCTGTCTTTGCTGTCATGACATAAAGGTGAACCATTTCTACACTGCGTGATTAAAAATGGGATTCTTTTTGACAATCACAAGTGTTCGGCGTAATGGTTGGATAAAGACGAAGTGCCGAAACACAGTTCAAAACCAAATAGTCATCAAAAAAATGTAATTGTGTCTGGTGGTCCAGCGATGGTATTACCTACTACAGCTTCATGAAATCTAGCTGGACAAAATGGTCAGTAGAGATAGACCGGTCCTCTTGCAAGACCACATGTCACACAAACAACTCTGCCCAAACTATAGGAGCTGGACTTGGAAACCCTCTTCTCATCCGTCACATTCACCAGACCTTACACCAACTGATTACCACTTCTTCCAGGCTTTGGACCACTTCTTGCAAGGAAAAGCTGTGGAAAATGCCTTTTGTGATTTCATCACCACTAGCTCTCTAGGCTTCTTCTCTGCTGGCATAAACAGGCTACTGTTAAGATGGCAAAACTGTGTCGATAGTTTAGGCACATACATTGATTAATTGTACTGCTTGTTAGAGATGATACTATTAATTCAAAGTTGGACTTTTCATATTTAATGGCCTAATATATGGATGTTTTCTAGTTCTCTTCTACCACCAGCGGTGTGTGGTATCCATCACTGGTCTAATCAGGAAGTTTTCTGGAGGGCATTTACTCTTTGAGGGCATGAAGGTAGATACAGACCATAAAACATGCCCACTAGAACATATAATCAGCTATTGGCTGAGTGTGTGTTGCAGCCATCTGTTTTTCTGTATTTTGGTTTCTCCTCCTTTTTTGCTACCCTCCTTTTCTTATTCTTAGTAATTTTCTCTGGAAAGTCTAAGTTGACTTTGGAGTGGGTGTGTTGTTCCAAGGGGAGTGGGTTTGGTGTTCCAACTTTCTACAACCCTTTTCTTTCCTGAGGTTTAATACAAAAACACACATTCCACCTCAGTGATTTCCCCCTTTAGCAACTAATCAGGGCTTCACAGCCAGAAATGGGGGAGTTGCTTTGGGCAAAATGTGGGAAGTTAGGAGACAATTGAAATAGTGAAGATTTGAGGTAGGACTAGGGCAGTAAGGAATAGAGAAGACTGGATAGAACAGAAGAAACTGTAGAGATGAAGAATGTGTCATTGGAAATGAAACTGTCGGAGTTAACATCCTCAAGTGTGACTTCCCTGAAACAGATGCTATAAAGCAGTGGTCTCCAACCCTTTTGACACCAGGAACCAGTTTCATGTAAGACTGGGGTGGGGGTTTGGGGGAGTGGGTGGCAGCAGCAGTTTCATGGAAGATAAGTTTTCCATGGTTGGCCCAGGAGTGGGGGACCACAGCTGTAAAGAGTGTCAAGGCCAGAGGTGTGTAAAACACAGTGGTGAAATAAGAAAGGCAGGATAGTAGAACAGAAATGGCCAGGAAGAAGCCCTTGGTGGCTTTAGTGTACTGTTTAGGGTGATGATTAGAAAGACTTGTGATGGGGAAATGAAGGCACCCAGTGAAGATTGTACTTAGAGGTTGTTTTGCCAGAAATAAAAAGAAAAAGGAACATTCATTCATTATACTAGATTGCATCTTTCCAAAGTGCTTTTAACTGTCTTATTTGATCTTCACAAATAAATTGGAAGGGTGTTATTTTTCCCCATTTCACTGAGGATGAAACTTAAGTAGAAACTTACTTGACTTGTTTAAGTAAAACCTAGGTTAGTAAGGTACTGAGGCTAGTCCTTAAAACCCTAATCTAGCTCACTGTCCTTTCCCTTGGAAATGAGGTTCTCCTACTATTTCCCCAGTCTTGGTTATATCTACTCAACCAGAAGTCAGTATCATTTTTGACTCTTCTCTCTTTTCTCTGTCTCTCTCTCTCTTTTTTTTTATAAAGAGATGGGGTCTTACTCTATTTCCCTGGCTAGTCTCAAACTCCTGGCCTCAAACAATCCTCCCATCTCAGTCTTCTCAGTAGCTGGGACTAGAGGTGCAAGCCACCACAGGTGGCTAATTTAAAAGAATTTTTTTAGAGATGGGGTCTTGCTAGGGTGCCCAGGCTGCTCTTTACCTCCTGGCCTCAAACAATTCTCTTGCCTCAGACACATCTTTGGCTCTTTATATCCCTCTGTTTCCCATCCCAATGGGAAGACCAAATTGGTCTTCTAGGTATATTTTATGTTTCCCTCCTTGCTGTCTTGTTATCTTTTTTTTTTTTGAGACAGAGTCTCACTCTGCTGCCTGGGCTAGAGTGCCATGGTGTTAGCCTAGCTCACAGCAACCTCAAACTCCTGGGCTCAAGCAATCCTCCTGCCTCAGCCTCCCGAATAGCTGGGACTACAGGCACACACCACCAGGCCCAGCTAATTTTTTATATATATTTATTTTTAGTTGTCCAGCTAATTTCTTTCTATTTTTAGTAGAGATGGGATCTTGCTCTTGCTCAGGCTGTTCTCAAACTCCTGAGCTCAGAGGATCCCCCCACCTCCCGTAGTGTTAGGATTATAGGTGTGACCCATGGCGCCTGGCCTGCCTCCAAACTACCCTGTTTAGCCTAATCTTTCACCTCTTCCCACATATAAAATATTTGTTTTTTTTTTTGTTTTTTTGTTTTTTTTTTTGAAGCAGAGTCTCACTCTGTTGCCCCTCACAGCAACCTCAAACTCCTGGGCTCAAGCAATCTTACTGCCTCAGCCTCCTGAGTAGCTGGGACTACAGGCATGCGCCACCATGCCCGGCTAATTTTTTCTATGTATTTTTAGTTGACCAATTAATTTTTTTTCTATTTTTAGTAGAGACAGGGTTTTGCTCTTGTTCAGGCTGGTTTCCAACTCCTGACTTTGAGCGATCCGCCTGCCTCGTCCTCCCAGAGTGCTAGGATTACAGGCGTGAGCCACCGCGCCTGGCCGCATATACAATATTTGAACTACATAAAACTAATTGTTGTTCCCTAGTTATATTAATATTTTCTGACTATCTCAAAAGTATTGTAGCACAGTTATGAATGGATTTCATCATCAGCCTGAATATTGAAGTAGAGTTAAATTATCTTTGATATTCTCGTTCAAGAGGGAAAGGCAATAAAAGAATCCTGTCGAAACTCTTGTGACCTGCCCGCTCTGTGCCATATTTTTATGAGAGAGCCTCTTTGGATAGTTTGTCAACATTCCTTGTGTAGTTACCCTGTTGGGCCAAGTTTGACCCTAGGTGGACACTCAGCCCATGGCTGCCTTTGGCTGAAGCACCAATCCCTGGTTTAATTTGGCTTAGCCAGATTAGCAGGGTCATCTTCACTAATAGACACAGGTAACTTTATGCCAGAAGAATCTTTTGGGGCCCTTTCCTGGGGAGAAGATGGTAGATTATAGGTGGTTTGAGGCAGGTACTGAGGGTCTGCACGACTTTTCACCCGAATGCCAACGTGCGGTAGTGGGAAGAATTATGCTTGAAGTGTAGAACGGTTTGAATAAGATTGAAAACAAATCAGCATTGAGTAGAGTGTGGAGTGATACAGCTTTGAAATCTGTCCTTTTTGAGGTTTTAGTCTCATCAAAGACAAAGAGGATGGCTTCTGACAGCTGGAGAGTAGTTTTTCTTTAAGTTTTAAATTTGCAAATATGTAACCAGAGACTATGTTTACATCTAGGTGACTTAAAAGTGGGGCATTGATATCATAAAACACATCCTGTTATATCTGTTTTCCTGATTTGAACACAAATGACATATATTGCTATCTAATTTCTCTAACATTGTATATTTAGTATTTCCTGAATGTGAGTGGAACTTGTTAAACCAGGTAAAGAAAAACTATAAAAGGTTAGGATATTTTTAAAACAATTCTTTGTGTAGTGCTTTGAAGACCAATGTGGAGCTATTTAGGAGCTATTAATACTTAATGGGCTCTTTTGTGTTTACAGTACTTTGCTACAAACATCTTTTTTTGAGTTTGCCAGTAATGGTGCTGTCATTTCTTTGGAGTAGAAGAGCTGGAATGAACAGATTTGCTGCCCAGGCCAGTGTTGAGCCATGTCACACTGACTTTTATTCATATATATATTTTTTAAATTTTTTTTATTTATTTATTTTTTTTTGAGACAGAGTCTCACTTTATTGCCTAGGCTAGAGTGAGTGCCGTGGCGTCAGCCTAGCTCACAGCAACCTCAAACTCCTGGGCTCAAGCAATCCTGCTGCCTCAGCCTCCCGAGTAGCTGGGACTACAGGCATGTGCCACCATGCCCGGCTAATTTTTTTTTTTTCTATATATATTAGTTGGCCAATTAATTTCTTTCTATTTATAGTAGAGATGGGGTCTCGCTCTTGCTCAGGCTGGTCTCGAACTCCTGAGCTCAAAGGATCCGCCCACCTCGGCCTCCCAGAGAGCTAGGATTACAGGCTTGAGCCACCGCGCCCAGCCTTATTCATATATTATTATTAAAAAAAAAAAAAAAATTCTTTGTGGGATCAGGTCAGCCACATTTCTAATACACATATTTTCTAGCCCTGGCTTCAACAAGAAGCAGTATATTGTGATGCAGAGAACTTTGACTTTAGCCAGAAAGCCCAAGTTAACATGTTGACTCTGCCTCTTGTTAGCTTTGTTACCTTGTATAAGACACATCTCAGTTTTCTTAACTGTAAACTGGGCATTACCTGCTTTACAGAAGTGTTGTTGTAAGGATCAAATATGTTAATGTGTATAGAAGTACTTTTTAGTGGAACAGAGCAAATTTACATTTAGGTTCTATCTATCTCATTAGTTTTTTAAATATATTAAAGATAGCCGATCCTGGCACACTTTTGCTTAAAGTGAATTTTATCTGAGTGTTCTATGTTTGGCAATTTGGAATTGACCTTCAGTATTTTCTATGGCTGATCCTTTTGTTCTCCACATATCCTCCCCTCCATTTGTAGCTATGACTGTCTGTAATGGTCAGCAGAGACGGTACTGCTCCTTAAATTGTATCTTAGAAATACGTAATTCTCAGGATCCTGTTTTCTTATCTTATGATCTATTTTTATTTCTTATGGTCACAGACTAAAAGTGAGGATTGCTTATTGGGGAGGGGCATGATAGCCTCAGCCTGGAGACCTGCAGTTGAGGCTATGGTTTCAGTAATAGGTGAGTATTGAATTGATGGATGCCTTGTGGGGATTATAGGGCTTGTACCTCAGTAAGTTTGGGTAACATTTTAGAAAATAGCAGTTTTTCTCCATTGTCATTTCAACTTTGATTAATATTGATTTATTTTTCTGTCTTTAAAAAGGGTGTATTGGGTGGGTGTGGTGGCTGACACCTTTGATCCTAGTACTTTGGGAGGCTGAGGTGGGAGGATCCCTTGAACCCAGCAGTTTGAAGTTGCGGTGAGCTGTGATGACGCCACTGCCCCGGTGAGACCCTGTCTCAAAAAAAAAAGGCGTATGGTGGTTTTATTTGAATTGTACTTAGATCCCAAAAAGAATTCAAGTTAAAAGGTAGTAGTTTATGGAGTATTTATATGGTATAGAGGAATAATATAAAATATTATAATTTAAAACCACATGGGCTCCAGTGATTTTTATGGCTTATATTCAGAAGTTTAATTTTTTAGAAAAAATTTCCAGAATTTCAAAAATTTGTTAGCCACAAGTATTTTAACTATAGTGTTAATGAACTTGCACTCCCCCTGCTGGCTGGCTCTTAAAAAATACAATGAGTTAAGAAAAAGCAGAATACTAATTCAGACCTGAGAATAGCTGTCAAATTTTATATTATCTGTAGAAGTGGCTAAAATTATAGGAGGTGTCATTTTGAGTAAAGAATTGATTACATTATGTCTTCCCTTGTTTGTGGCTTGTTTGCAGTGGTGTTAATGCCCAGAAGATATTCATTTAGCTTTTTTTCCCTAAGATAAACTAGATTTAGATTTTAGTTACAGCATATGCTATAAATTTACTCTTCTCTGTTACTTAAGGACCACCTCATCCACCTTTTTCACCCACTTTTTTTCAAACAGAACAGCTTGTAATTTCTGTATCTTTATTTGTTCACTCATTCATATGGCATTTATTTACAAGATGTGGCTTAGTTTCTATAAAGCACTGATAGGTGTTGAAGTGGACATAGAAGGATGAGTTGATATTCCATGAAGGCTTGAAATTTGTGTTCTGCTTAAGATTTATGACATATGCAAGTAAAATTGAGAATAGCGTCTATTTAAATAGCATGGTGAAAGTTACAAGAAATGAACAATTGAATTTCAAAGATGTGAATGGCCATCTTGGTGTCATAGATAAGGCAGGTATCAGGAATGACTTGAAAAGGACCGTGAAGAATGGTTGTGGTTTAAAAATAGAAGGAAGGGATGAGGAGAAGGAGAGGCATTCCTGGCAGAGTGAACAGCATGACAGAGGGCTTGAGTAGCAAATGAGTATAATTTACTTAGGGTACAGTGAAAAGCACTGTTTCAGGATCTTTAAACACTTATTTGATTTAATCCTCTAATGTGATATGACTCTCCCCATTTCACAGATGAAGAAAGTAAGACTTGTGTGGGTTAAACTCTTGTTAGCATTTCTGTGTACAAGTTATAAAATAACTTATCTGGCTACAGATAAGCCTTTGCTCCTCTGGCTGTGACTACAGAGAGCAAGGTTACTTAATATGATGTGTGATTTTCATGCTCCAGAATTTACTTAAAAATACTTCTTAGTAATAAGCCTTAAGAATGGGTAAATGGAACTTTATTCTAACATTACACTATTTTTAGAGCTTTGAAATTTTATTGAACTATTGCTAGTAGAGATAGAAAATATGTTGTATGCATTCTGCTCTGTACCGCTTATGGTGGGAGAGTTCATTGGAATTATTTAGCTAGAGAGGTGCTTTAAAAAAGCATGTTAGAAAGTGATTGGGTGAGATCATTCCTTGATTTTTGAATCTTTTTTTATTTCTCTATGAAATTAGATTTGACAGTGGTATTGTGAAGTTAGGTGGATTGATACAGTTTGCTCAACATGGTTACCTGACATAGTAACGATGAGAGAATTCTAAATTATCTTGATAACCTCCATTACTTTTTTTCTTAGATGATTAATAAGAAAAGAATTAAATCAAAAGATGGCTTCTTAGTTTTATAGACATTATTAGAATGTCTAAACATTTCTGAATTCTTTTTGGTGTTAAAGGGAAGTTTGAAATTATAGTATTGGCTTATCCAGAAAGTAGTCATGATAAAGCTATTTTGTTGACTGCTTGTTTAAAAATTCAGGTCACCCAGTGGTTTTCATAGGATGCTTCCAGAGATTGTTGAAAACAGACATTTTGGGTATAGAAGTATCTGAGATACTAGTACACTCTATTTGGTAGCGTATTATCCAATGACCTTTGAATTTTCCGTGTCACTTAAAGAAAAGAGGTCCCTATTTTTACTTCAATCACTGTAAATGTCAGTGAGAGATACCTCTGTGGTCACTGATTTTCAACAGTAGTAAGGTCAGATAAGAAATTCACTAAGCCTTTTAGGAACTTGTCGGTAAAGGGCACTGTGTTATCATGAAACATATGAACTGCTTTACTAAGGACCTGGGATGTTCACATGAAGACAACTCCATTTGTGGAAAAGGATTCTTTTATCTTAATTGTTTAATGTTTTTGTCCTAGACAAATGATGACGCACAGTCAGATGCTCACTTTTTGTGAACACCAAAGGGTACGAAAAAGGATGCATAGAAATGATTGCTCTATAAGCAGCTGGGTGCCAAAGCTAGTTTAAAGAAAAATTCTTCCTGTCTTTTTTTGTAGTTCTGTTAACAGATTATGTGAAGTGACTTGTATTTCCCTGTGTGCTTTGAAGTGAAGTACATGTTGTACAGTAGAGAAGCAAATCTAACCTCATTGTAGAACTTGCTTGCTGAGGTGGATCACAGGTGGAATGATGTTAAGGCAATATTTATATTTTCCTGCATGAAAAATTCATATGAATCAGAAACAAAGTCAGAAGTGGCCATTTCACTCTGGTTTCTATGTTAAGAAGCTATGGTCTTAAGCTTCCAGCTTATAGCTACTCAGTTAAGGCATTGACAGCAAATGATTAATAGAAATAAATTCAAATAAGGCCTTGAATTACCTGTTTGCTGCATCTGCTGCATTTTAGATTGGTGAAGGGAAGCATCAGACCAGTGGTTGTGCCCTTTCCTCTCTGTGGCACAGCCATTTTGAGGAAAGGGGTTTTGAGGTTTTTCTGTGGGTCCTTAATGTGAGTTTTTAAATTTTTTCATTCCACATTAGTGGTACTTGTTCTGAAAATTTGGTTAACTAATGAAATGTAATAGCTGTTTGAGTATCTTTCTAGCTATTTGCTGTAGTCAGTTAAACCAGTGGCTATGCTAGCACATTAACTGCCATGTGAGTTGTATTTAACTCCTACTAGTTTTCAGCCTGGGGCCTCAGAGGCATATGTAGCTCATATATCTCTTCACCTTGGGAGCCGCTTGAACTATTTTTCAAGTTGCATATAACTCATGTACAGGAAACAATAAAAAAATAACTAATATTTCATTAAATTAGAATGGATCATTTTGTTTTTGAAGTTTTTATTCTATTTTTGTAATAAAACACTGTGGTCTCAAGGAAAAAAAATTTTTTTCCAGTGTGGCAGTCAATGTGCTACAAAGAATTGCCACAGCAGGCAGTCTTTGATAGGGCTACCAAAGTGAGAGGGACTGATTGTCCACTGTGACATGAGCCTGAAGATAAGAGACAGCATACTACAGTGTAAAAATACTTTGGGTCAAAGATTGGATTCCAGTCCTAGCTTTCTTACTTGGATATATAATTTAACATTTCTGACCCAGAGTTGCTATGATACCAATTAGGACAATAAGAACTTCCTGCTTTTTTTTTTTTTTAAGCAAGGTGGTTGTGAGGACCAGTGGGAGATAAATAAGTGCATATAAATGTTGAATATTGCTGCTGAGGTAAGTGGTACTTGGAAGTTAAGTATGATATTTTAGTTGTAGATTTTTCTTATATATCATTATTAGATTGAAGAAATTTCCTTTAATTATTAATTTGCTGAGTTTTTTTCCTTCACAAATATATATTCACTTTTGTTAAGTGCTTTTTCTGCATTTATTGAAATGACCATACAGGTTTTCTTCTTTATTCTATTAATGTGGTGAAAAGATTTGGCCCCTGCTAAAACTGTTTGGCTCCTCATACCCACATACAAGATAGAAACCTTAACATAGCATGTAATACTCCATTCATAACTCTGGCCTTGCACTTCAGCCACACCTCCAGCTATCAGCCTCCAGTTCCCACCCCACATTTTCAGTACAATGACCATGCCCTCTACCCAACATGTGCCGCTCCCCTCCTTCCTTCTCACAAATTCCAAAGCTCCATCTCAGTCCACTTTCTCTGAAAGTCTTCATAACTTTGTTAGGTTGATTTCATCACTCCTCTCTCTAACATTCCCACTGCATCTTTTGTAATCCTCAATTAATAACAGATATTACCATTATTTCTTTGTTTTTTTCTCAATTCAACTATCACAGTTTTGAGGACTGTGATTAGATTTTTGTGATAGATGTCTTCTGCCTTCATATATTATGGATGATGACGAGTTAATAGCCTCACATTCCTGGGATAAACCTCACTTGATCATAATGAATCATATTTGCTGTGTATTGCTGGATTCCATTTGTACAGTATTTTGTCAAGGATTTTTGCATATATGCTATGTTTGTTAGATTTTGATTTGAGGTATTAATGCTTGCCTCAAAATGAGTTGGTAAATGTTTCTTCCCCTATTTTCTGAAAGGGTTTATGTTCAGTAGGCATTAGTTATTCCTTAAATGTTTAAGAGAATTTGCCAGTGAAGCCTTTTGGGCCTGTGGTTTTCTTGTGAGAATGCATTTGATAAGAAATTCAGTTAGTAGAGTTAGGGCTATTATGATATTTTAATCTATGTTATGTCAGTTTTGGTAAGTTGTATTAATACTTCTCATGGACTTTGTCCATTTTGACTAAATTGTCAGATTTATTGGCATAAAGTTGTTTATTGTCTTCTTCATTTTTTTTTTTTTTTTTTTTAAGAGATGCCCAAGTTGGAGTGCAGTGGCACGATCATAGCCTGGAACTCCTAGGCTCAAGGAATTCTCCTGCCTCAGCCTCCTGAGTAGCTGGGACTATTAGGAACAAGCCACCATGCTCCCTTATATTCATTAATTATTCATTTCATACATCTATGGCCTGTAGTGATAGTGCCTCTTTTAATTGTGATATTGGTAATAGGTGTTTATCAATTTTGTTAATCTTTTTAAAACATCCACTTTTTGCCTTTTATGTGTTTTCCTTATTGTTGTTCTTTTATACTGGGTTTTGCTCTTATTTTTATTTCCTTCCTTGTACTTTGGGTTCAGTTTGCTCTTTTTCTAGTTTCTTGGGTCAGAATCTTAGAACATTCTATAATTTTCTTCTTTTTAAATATGGGCATTTAAAGATGTAAATTTTTCTCTCAGTACTGCTTTAGTAGTAGTCTACAAATTTTGGTATGCTGTATTTTTGATTAAGATCAAAGTATTTTCTAATTTCATTTATGATTTCTTTGATCTGTAGGTTACTTAGAAGTATGTTGTTTCATTAATGGGAATTTTCTAGGTATCTTATTGTTAATAATTTCTAATTTAATTCCATTGTGGTCAGAGACCATATGCTAAGATATTAGTGTTTTGAAATGTATTGAGACTTGTATTATGGTCCAGCACAGAGTATCTTATGCTAGTCTTGGGAAAAAGAATATGGATTTTGTGGTTATTGAATGTAGTGTTCTATAAATGTGTTAGTTCAAGGTTATTGATAGTATTGGACCTTCTATATTGTTACTGATTTTATAAGTCTAGTTTTACTATTTGCTGAGAGAAGAATATTAAAATCTCCAACTTATGTGAATGTTTCTTTTGGTTGCTGAAATTCTGGAAAGTTTTGCTTTATGTATTTTGAAGGCTTAAAAATTAGGCTCATTGACTTGGCATTGTGGTACTTGCCATTGGTCCCAGCTACTCAGGAAGTCAAGATGGGAGGATTGTTTGAGGCCAGGAATTTGAGGTTCCAGTGAGCTCTGATCATGCCATTGTACTCCAACCTGGACAACAGAGCAAGATCCTGTCTCTTAAAAAAAAAATAGGCTTATATACATTTATTATGGTCATTCTTCCTGATGAATTGACCCTTTTATCATTATGATTTGTTTTTTCCTTTTTTTTGTGCCACTGAAGTTTGAAAATTTTTTTTTTCTTAAAGAGATGAAGTCTTCCTTTGTTTCCTTGTCTGGCCTTTAACTCCTGGGTCAGGTAATTTTCCTGTCCCAGCCTCCTGAGTTCCTGAGTAGTTGGGACTGTAGTTGTGCACTGCCACTCTTGGCCCTTTTGTCATTATGAAATGTCCCTCTTTTTCTCTGGTAATATACTGTGAATCTAAGTCTACTTACTCTGATATGAATATAGCCACCCTAGTTTTCTTATGGTAATTTACTCTTTGCTTGGTATATATTTTTTGCATCTTTTTATTTTCAGTGTTTCTGAGTCTTTGCTTTAAAGTATGTTTCTTATAGACAGCATATATTTGGTTCTTATTTTTTTCTTCTTTTTCATCCAGGAGTTCAAAGAATATTTGGTTCTTTTTAAAATTCGTTCTGATACTCTTTGCCTTTTAATAGGCATTTTTAGCTCATTAACATTTAATGTGGTTATTGATATGGTTGGATTAAGTCTACCATATTTGTTTGATTTGACCTCTTTAAATTTTAATCTTAATTTTAAAATTTTTCTTTAGATACAGAATCTCTTTCACTCAGGCTGGAATGCAGCGGCATGATCATAGCTTACTATAACTCTATAATTCCTGGGCTCAAGCAATCCTCCTACCTCCAACCACTGTACCTGGCTAATTAAAAACAATTTTTTTTTTTTTTTTAATAAGAAACAGGGTCTCACTATGTTGCTCAGGCTGGTCTTGAACTCCTAGACTCAAGTGGTCCTCTGCCTCAGCCTCCCAAAGCTCTGGGATTACAGGTGTGAGCCACTGCACCTAGCCCCCAATTTTTTTTTTCCTTCTTTAGGATTAAGTGAACATTTTTAGGATTCCATTTATTTTAATGGAATTTTTGCTATACCTCTTTTTATTTTCTTTTAACAGCTTTCTGGAGATATAATTCATATACCACACAATCCACTCAGTTAAAGTATACAGTGCAGTGTTTTTTAGTATATTCACAGCATTGTATAACCATAACCACACTCTAATTTTAGAACATTTTTGACACCTCTAAGAACAATTACATGCCCATTAACTATCACTCCTCATTTCCTCCCATCCTGCTAGCCCTGGCCCTAAGGAATCACTAATCTAATTTCTGTCTCTGTAGATTTGCCTATTCTGGGCTTTTCATATAAATGACTGCTTTTACTTAACATAATGTTTTCAAGGTTCACTCATGTTATAAAGTATCAGTACCAGTACCTTTTTATTGTGGAACAATATTTCATTGTGTGGATATGCTGTGTTTTATTTATCATAGGTCAGTTGATTATTTTGGCTATCACAAGTAATACTGTTATGAACATTTGTTTACATGTTTTTGTGTGTATGTATGTTTTTATTTCTTTTGGCAAAATGCCTAGGAGTGGAATTCCTGGGTCATACGGTAACTCTATGCTTAATCTTTTGAGGATCTGCCAAATTTTTTTTCAAAGTGGCTATACCATGTTTCATTCCTACTTGTAATAAATGAGGGCTCTGTTTCTCCACATGCTCACCAACTCTTTTTATTATCCATGTTTATGATTATAGACATTCTAGTGGATAGATAATAGTATCTTGGTTTTGATTTGCATTTTGCTAATGACTAATGATATTGAGCATCTTTTCATGTGTTCGTTGACCATTTGCTTTATGTATTTTGAAGCCTTAAAATTAGACTCATACATATACATTTATTATTGTCATTCTTTCTGTTCAATTGACCCTTTTATCTTTATGATTTTTTTTTAGAAGAGTGGTGTTTGACCTTTTCATGTGCTTATTGACCATTTGTATATCTTCACATATACAGAAATTCCTTCAAATATAAAGGAATATGTTCAAATTCTTTGCCTGTTTTTAAACTGAATTATTTGTCTTGTTGTTATTCAGTTGTAAGAGTTCTTTGTGTATTTTAAATACAAGTCCCTTATTGGATAAATGATTTCCAAATACTGTTTTTCATTCTTTGGGTTGTCTTTTCACTTTCTTGATGGTATACAGCATAAAAGTTTTAAAGTTTGAAGTAGTGTAACTTTTCTTTTGTTGCTATGCTTTTAGTGTCATATCCAAGAAACCATTGCCTAATGCAAGGTCATGAGGACTTACACCTACTTTTTCTTCTAAGAGTGTTATAATACTTTAGACGCTTATGCTTAGGTATGTGATTGATTTTGAGTTTTTTTGGCGTGTGTATGGTGTGGGGTAAGGGTCCAGCTTTATATTTTGCATGTGGATATCCACTTATTTCAGTAACAGTTGTTGAAAAGACTGTTCATTCCCTATTGAATTGTCTTGGTACTCAATTGATGGCCGTGTATGGTAGCTCACACCTGTAATCCAGTGCTTTGGGAGGCTGAGGCTAGAGGATCACTTGAGGCAAGGAATTTGAAAGCAGCTTGGCCAGCATAGTGAGACCCTGTATCTACAAAAAAATAAAAAAATTGGCTGGGTGTGGTGGTGCATGCCTGTAGTCTCAGCTACTCAAGATGCTGAGGCAGGAGGATTGCTTGAGCTTAGGAGTTTGAGGCTGCAGTGAGCTATAATTGTGCCATTGTACTACAGCCTGGGTGACAGAGCAAGACCTTGTCTCTAAAAAGAAAAAAATAAATCAATTGACCATAAATAAGAGGGTTTTTTCCTGGACTCTCAATTCTGTTCTATTGATCTATATGTCTGTCTGCCACTACTAGACTATCTTGTTACTGTAGTTTTATAGCGTGTTTTAAAATCAAGAGGTATAAATCATCTATATGTTTTTGTTATTTCTCAAGATTGTTTTGGCTATTCTTGGTCCCTTGAATTTCTATATAAATTTTAGGATCAACTTGTCAGTTTCTGTGATGAAGCTAGCGGAGATTTTGTTAAGAATTACATTGAATCTGTACATTAATTTGGGGAATATTGTCATTTTAATGATATTAAGTCTTCCAATTCGTAAATATGGGATGTCTCTCCATTTAGTTCTTTAATTTCTTTCAATAGTATTTTGTAGTTTTAGTGTACATGTCTTATACTTCTTTTGTTAAATATATACCCAATATTCATTCTTTTCGATGCTAAAGTAAGTGGAATTATGTTCAAGATTTCATTTTCATATTGTTCATTGCTAATGTATAGAAATACAATTGATTTTTGTATGATGACCTTGTCTTGCAGTTTTGGTGACTTGTTTGCATATTAGTTCTAATAGTTTTTTAGTGAATTTCTAAGGATTTACTATATACATGATCAAGTCATCTGCAAATAGAGATAGCTTTTACTTTTTCCACTCTGGATACCTTTTATTTATTTTTCTTATTAATACTTAATTGTTCTGCTTAGATCCTCTGGTCCAATGTTATATTGAAGTGATTAAAGTGGTTTTGATCCTGTATTAGTTATTTATTGCTGGCCTAACAGTTACCACATATTTAGTGACTTTAAGCAGCACAAATTTATTCTCATATAGTTCTGGAGGTCGGAAGTCTGAAATGAGTCTTATGTGCTAAAATCAAGGTATTGGCAGGACTTGTTGCTTCAGGAGTCACTAGGGGAGAACTCATTTTCTTTCTTTTTCTAGCTCCTGGAGGCTGTATGCATTCTTTAACTCATGGCCCCTTCCTACATCTTCAAAGTGCCGCAGTCTAACCTTTGTCTTCCTCTTCACATTGTCTTTTCTGTCTTTACCCTCCCTCTTTCTTCTGATAAGGACCCTTGTGATTTTACTTAGTGTCCATCTGGATAATCCTTTTGTTGCAAGATCCTTAGTTTAGTTATATCTGCATATTTCCTTTTGCCATGTAATATGTTCACAGATTTCTGGGGATGTGGGAATCTTTGGGGAGCCCATTGTTTAGCCTACCATAGTTCCTGATCTGAGGAAGAAAGCATTCAGTCCTTCAATATTAAGTATATTAGCTGTGAATTTTTCATAGATACCCTTTCTCAGAGTGAGGAATTTCTCTTCCATTTTAGTTGTTGATTGTTTTTTTTATCATGGAAGGTATCAGATTTTGTCAGATCCTTTTTTCTATGTCTGTTGATGGTTTTTGTCCATTAGTCTAATAATAGGGTGTATTACATTAATTGAGTTTTAGGTGTTAAACAGTCCTGGGATAAATTCCAGTTAGCTATAGTGTATAATGCTTTTTACATGTTGGTGAATTTGTTTTGCTAGTATTTTGTTGAGGATTTTTATGTCTGTAGTCATAGGGATACTGGACGGTTGTTTTCTTTGGTTGTGATGTCTTTATCTGGTTGTTGTCTCAGATAAATAATACTGGCCTGATAGCATGAATTAGTATGTGTTCCCTCCTGTTGCATTTTTTGGGAAAAGGTTGGGAAGAATTGGTATTAATTCTTCTTTAAATGTTTGGTAGAATTTACCAGTAAAGCCATCTGGGGCTAGCTTTTCTTAGCATTTGATATTTTTTACTTATAGATCAATTCAGATTGTTTTTATTAATCAGATAGTTTTTCTTAAGTTGATTTTGGTAGTTTGTATCTTTCTAGGAATTTGTCCATTTCATGTTTTTTTTTTTTTTTTTTGAGACAGAGTCTCACTTTGTTGCCCAGGCTAGATTGAGTGCCGTGGCGTCACCCTAGCTCACAGCAACCTCAAACTCCTGGGCTCAAGCAATCCTCCTGCCTCAGCCTCCCGAGTAGCTGGGACTACAGGCGTGCGGCACCCTGCCCGGCTCATTTTTTCTATATATATATTAGTTGGCCAATTAATTTCTTTCTATTTATAGTAGAGACGGGGTCTCGCTCTTGCTCAGGCTGGTTTTGAACTCCTGACCTTGAGCAATCCGCTCGCCTCGGCCTCCCAGAGTGCTAGGATTACAGGCGTGAGCCACCGCGCCCGGCCTCATGTTTGAAGTAATTTATCAAGTTACATAATTTGTTGGTATAGAGTTTTAAAAATAGTATTCCTTTATAATCCTTTTTATTTCTGTAAGTGGGGGTTAGTGATATCCGTTTTTCATTCCTGGCCTTTTTTTGTCTTTTTAAAATTTATTATTTCTTTTTGAGACAGAGTCTCACTCCGTTGCCCTGAGTAGAGTGCTGTGGCCTCAGCCTACCACACGGCAACCTCAAACTCTAGGCTCAAGAGATCCTCCTGTCTCAGGCTCCCGAGTAGCTGGGACTACAGGCACACAACCACGACGCCCAGCTTATTTTTTTATTTTCTTAGTAGAGACGGGGTCTCACTCTTGCTCAGGCTGGTCTTGAACTCCTGAGCTCAAGCAGTCCTCCCTCCTAGGCCTCCCAGAGTGCTAGGATTACAAGTGTGAGCCACTGTACTCGGCCCATTCCTGATTTTAATAATTTGATCCTTCTATCTTCTTGGTCACTTTAGCTAAACATTTGTCATATTAAAAAGAAATCTTAGGCCGGGCACAGTGGCTCATGCCTATAATCCTAGCACTCTGGGAGGCTGAGGCAGGCGGATTGCTCAAGGTCAGGAGTTCGAAACCAGCCTGAGCAAGAGCGAGACCCCGTCTCTACTATAAATAGAAAGAAATTAATTGGCCAACTAATAACATATATATATATATATGTTTATTTATAAATTAGCTGGGCATGGTGGCACATGCTTATAGTCCCAGCTACCCGGAAGGCTGAGGCAGGAGGATAGCTTTGGGCCCAGGAGTTTGAGGTTGCTGTGAGCTAGGTTGATGCCACGGCACTCTAGCCTAGGCAACAAAGTGAAGACTCTGTCTCAAAAAAAAAAAAAAAAAAAAAAAAAGAAATCTTTTCAAGGAACCATCTTGTGGTTTTGTTGATTTTTCTCTACTCTTAATTTCATTCTTTTCTTTTTATGTTTTTATATTTATTTATTCTACTTGCTTTGAGTTTAGTTTGCTGCTCTTTTTCTTGTGTCTTAAGGCAAAAGGTTAGGGTATTGATTTGAGATTTTTTTTAAATGTAGTTATTTACAGCTATCCTTTTTCTTCTGAGAATTGCTTTAGCTGTATCCCAGTTAGGTAGGTCATGTTTTTGTTTTAATCTTTAGAGTATTTTAAAATTTCCTTTGTGATTTTTTTTCCTTTAACCCATTAGTTATTAGGGTGCTATTTAATTATTAAGTCATATGTATTTAAAGAAATTAAGGGAGAATAGAGTCTTATTTACCCACAAACTACCATTTCCTAGTTTCCTATGGTTTTCATTTCTTTCTGAAGATCTGAGTTTCCATCCTTCCTGGGTCGTCAGATTTTCGTTTATTTTATTTTATTTTTTTGCACTTAAAATGTCCTGCTGTCTTTTGACCTCTGTTATTTTTTGAGAAATCAGTGATTATGATTCTTTTCTTATGTGATTTGCCACTTTTCTCTGGCTATTTTATTTTTTGTGAGACAAAGTCTTGCTCTTTTGCCATGGGTGGAGTACAGAGGCATCATCATAGCTCAACTGCAACGTCAAACTCCTGGGCTCAAGCAGTCCTCCTGCCTCATCCTCCCTAGTAGCTGAGACTGCAGGTGTGCACCGTGATACCTGGCTAGTTTTTCTATATTTTATTGAGATGGGACCTTGCTCTTGCTCAGGCTGGTCTCAAACTTTGAGCTCAAGCAATCTTTCCACCTCAGCCTCCCAGATTGCTAGGGTTACAGGGATGAACCTCCATGCCCGGCCTTCTCTGGCTATTTTAATAATTTTCTTTTTATTTTTGGTTGTCAGCAGTTTGACTCTGATGTGCTTAGGTGTTGGTATTAAATATTTTGTCCTACTTATGGTTCACTGAGCTCCTAGAATCTATAAATGTCTATCTTATACTCCATTTGGGAAATTTTCCATCATGTTTCTTCAAACATTGTTTTCTGCCCTATTCCTTCTCACTTCTGATTATAGGATTCCAGCTATACCTGTTATGCATAAGTTTAGACTTTTGATGAGGTAGTACATATTACTCTGTAGTTTCTTGTTCTTTTCCTCTCTGTTGTTCAGACTGGCTAATTGCTATTGATCTTTCCTCAGGTTTACTGATGCTTCTGCCATCTTTAGTCTGCATCCTGTGAATGTTTTTAATTTTGGTTATTGTAATCTTTGGTCTAGAATTTTCATTTGCTGCTTTTATAGTTTCTGTTTCTCTGCTGAGATTTCCTATTTTATTAGGAGCATATTTTATTCTTTAATCCTTGAGGATACTTATAGTAGCTGCTTTAAAATTCTTGTCTACAAAGAAATATTGAGGAACTATCTCAGATTGGAGGAGACTAAGAATATTTGACAACTAAATGCAGTATGAGATCTTAAATTGGATCCTGGACTAGAAAAAAGATACTTGTGAATTGAGTGGCAGTATTCACATAAGGTTTATAAATGACTTAATAGTATTGTATCAACATTAATTTCCTGGTTTCTGTTGCTGTCCTAGGGTTACATAAAATGTTAACATTAGATAAAACTAGGTGAAGGTAGTTTAAAAAAATCCTTCTCCTCCAGTGCTGACTCCCCTATAAGTTCTGCCTGTTTTGGGTTGCTTGTTAGTGCCTTCAAGTAGTAACTTTTTATATTTTTTCTAGAGTTTGTAATTGTTATCTGTGGGATGGTTGGGCCAATGGGAATGTAACCAGTTCCACTTCTAGTAATCTTAGGAAGCTGCTCCTCAAAGTGGAACTTAATTTTGTTAACCTTTTTACTGAAGTATGATTTATCATACACATAGAGTATACCAGTCATAATTCTACAGCTCAGTGTGCTATTGCAAATTGAACATGACTCAGGGAGAGAAATAAAATATTACCAAAACTTCAGAAGCCCCATTCATATCCCTTCCCAATCAGTACTCCCACTTGCCTCTCCAAAGTACCACTCTCTTACCTTCTAGTGTCATAGATCAGTAGTCCCCAACCTTTTTGGCACCAGGGACCAGTTTCATGGAAGACAATTTTCCCACTTCCACTGGGGTGGGAGTGAGAGAATGTTTTCAAGATGATTGAAGCGCATTACGTTTATTGTGCAGTCAAACCTCTCTGCTAATGATAATCTGTGTTTGCAGCCGCTCCCCAGCACTAGCATCACCACCTCAGCTCCGCCTCAGATTGTCAGGCATTAGATTCTTATAAGGAGCTCGCAACCCTAGATCCCTCACATGTACAGTTTACAACAGGGTTCGTGCTCCTGTGAGAATCAAATGCTGTCACTCAGGTGGTGATGAGGGCGATGGGGGAACTGCTGTAAATACAGTTGGGAACTGCTGTAAATACAGGTGAAGCTTTGCTTGCTAGCCTGCTGCTCACCCTGAGAGTGGGGGACTGCAGCCATAGATTGATTTTGCCTGTTACTGAACTTTATATAAATAGTAGCATTCATATGTTTTGCTTTTTGTTTGGCTTCCATCTTTTTTGAAACAGAGTCTTGCTCTGTTGCCCAGGTTAGAGTGCTGTGGTGTCAGCCTAGCTCACAGCAACCTGAATCTCCTGGGTTTAAGTGATCCTCCTGCCTCAGCTTCCTGAGTAGCTGGGACTGCAGGCGCACACCACCACGCCTGGCTAATTTTTTCTAATTTTAGCAGAGCCTGGGTCTTGCTCTTGCTCAGGCTGGTCTTGAATTCCTGACCTCCAGCAAGCCTCCTGCCTCAGCCTCCCAGAGATCTAGGATTACAGGCATGAGCCACTGTGCCTGGCCTGGCTTCCATCTTTATGTTCTTGAGATTATTCTCTGTTGCTTGCAGAATAGTTTGTTCATTCTCATTGCTGAAAAGTATTCCATTGTGTGAATTTACTATAATTAATTTATCCCTTCTATTGATGGGCATTTGATTACTTCTGCTTTGGGGCTCATACAAAAAAGTGTTGCTTGAACATTCTTTTACATGTCTTTTGGTACACTAGTGCATGCATTCTTACAGCTGTAGTAAATACTGCCAGATAGTTGGCTAACCTGATTGTTTTATTGAATTAACAAATATTAAAGGTTTGTAGCTTTTCAGGAATTGGAACCATTAGAGTTAATGCAATCACAGTTTAACATTCCTTGTATGTGCTAGCTCCTCATGTTGGGTCAATAAATTGGTATTTTGATAATAGGAGGTAAACATATCTTAATTTGTACATAATTACTTGTTTGCTAGAGCTTATTGAATTTTAGAGGAATCATTTATGTGGTTGTGATTCTTGGATTTGTCATTGACAGTGTATGATGTATTTTATAGTTTTATTAGTCACATAAGTTCTGCTGACATTAGTGGACTTATAGGTTTTTCATGGTCCAGGAATATGTAAATTATCTGTTGCCCTTAACATTGTTAGTTATAATTTATCTGTGCCCTGTGTGGGTGGAATTTTATAGTTGTCATAGGTAGTGGTGTAATGAGACATTTACATTTATCATCTCACTCGATCTGCACACAGTGATCTTGGGAAATAGGTGATATATATCTATATTTGAGATAACTATTAGAAGAAGAGCAGGTTACTGAAGGGCAACTGAAAGATGGAGAATGATAACAGGTTGATCTTCTTAGGGTGTATCTACATGATAAGGTGTGATGCTTTGTAACATGATGTTTTTTCTCAGATTGGCAAACTTTTTTGTAAAGGGCCAGATAGTAAATATTTTAGGCTTTGTGGACCACACAATCTTTGTTGCAGTTATGGACCTCTACCATTGTAACATGAAAACAAGCAGTCAGTCATAGACAATGCATAAAGGAGTAAGTGTATCTGTGTTCCAGTAAAACTTTATCCACACTGAAATTTGAATTTCAGATAATTTTCACAAGTTTCAGAAAAACATTCTTTTGGGTTTTTTTCCCCCCCTAATCACTTGAAAATGTAACAACCATTCCTTCTCCAGGGGTGCTGTAATAAAGTAACCACAAATTGGGTAGCTTAAACAATAGGAATTTATTGCCTCATGGTTCTGGAAGCTAGAAGTCTGAAATCAAGGTTTGTTGGCAGGTTGGTTCCTCCTTAGGCTGTGAGGGAAGTATCTTTTCCAGGCCTCTCTCCTTGGCTTGAAAATGGCCATCTTCTCCCTGTGCCTTCACATCATCTTTCTCTGTGTCTGTCTCTTTTGACAAATTTCACTTTTTATAATGATACCAGTCTTATCAGATTAGGGCCCTACCTAATGATCTCTTTTTAACTTGATTACCTCCATAAAGACCCTGAATCCAAATAAGGTCACATTCTGAGGTATTAGGGGTTAGATCTCCAACATATCTTGGTTTTTTAAGGAGGGAGGGAAAACACAATTCAACCCATAAAACCATTTTGTTTTTAAAAGAGATAGGGTCTCACTCTGTCATCCAGGCTGGAGTGCAGTGGTGCAATCATAGCTCACTGTAGCTTCGAATTCCTGGGCTCGAGTGATCCTCCTGCCTCAGCCTCCCAAATAGCTGCGACTACAGGGGCATGCCACCACACCCAGCTTACGTGTGTATGTATGTATTCATTCATTTTTTAAGAGATGGGGTCTTGCTATGTTACCCAGGCTGGTCTTGAACTCCTGGTCTCAAGTGATCCTCCTACCTTGGCCTCCCAAGGTGCTGAGATTATAGACCTGAGCCACTGCGCTCAGCCCCATAACACCATTGTTAGCTGTGGTGCTTGAAAATACAGTTAGTGAGCTGGACTGCACTTTGTCAGCCCTTGGCTTATCTGATTGAGGCAGATTTTACCATCTTTCAAGACTTATCTAAATATATCTTTGGGTGAGATGGCTTGCCCTGTGGACTTTTCAGGTATACGAGAGCTTCGGTCCCCAACTCCTGGGCTGCAGACCAGTACTGGTCCATGACCTGTTAGGAACCAGGTTCCACAGCAGGAGGTGAGTGGCAGGTGAGCTAGGGAATCTTCATCTGTGTTTATAGCTGCTCCTCATCACTCTCATCACTGCCTGAGCTCCGCCTCCTGTCAGATCAGCAGCAGCATTAGATTCTCATAGGAGGTCCAACACTACTGTCAGCTGTGCATGTGAGGGATCTAGGCTGTGCTCCTTATGAGAATCTGATGCCTGCTGATCTGAGGCGGAGCTGAGGCAGTGATGCTAGCGCTGGGGAGCAGCTGCAAATACAGATTATCATTAGCAGAGAGGCTTGACTGCACAGTAAATATGATGCCCTTGAGTCATCCCCAAACCATCATAACCGCCCCCCCGCCACATCCGTGGACAAATTGTCTTCCATGTAACCGGTCCCTGGTGCCAAAAGGTTGGGGACTGCTGCACTAGAGGAACAATCATCGGTTTCATCTTTGATTGTTAGAGACAACAGTTTATACTGATTTATCTGAGTTGTGTTTTGTCAGACAGATTTAGAGTTTAGGTTCACATAACTATTTTTGTATTATATTTAATTTTAGAAATGGTAGACTCCTCTGTCAGTTCCTAGGGAGGTGGGTTGTAATGTAGTAAAAGGTAGCTTAGAAACAGTGATTTGATGGTTGTTGACCATTCTGTGGAGGTGCTTTTAAAGATTTCATAAACATTTGCTAAGAATTTTCTTTTAAAAATAAACTTAATTTTAGTACATTGATTACCACTAATGCATTAATTGTTGCTGTTATATTCATTGTTGTGCAGATCTCAGAAATAGGTTTGTTTTTTCTGTGGTTTTTTTTTTTTTTTTTTGCCTGCTTTGTTTAAAGAGCATCCCATAAGAGCATTAATCCATAAAGAGCATTAATCATGATTTTCTTGTTAGCTAGTTTTCTTGTTACTAGTTTTTGTTTGTATAATATTCAGTTTCTGGCCGAGCACGGTGGCTCACACCTGTAATCCTAGCACTCTGGGAGGCCAAGGCAGGCTGATCGTTTGAGGTCAGGAGTTCGAAACCAGCCTGAGCAAGAGTGAGACCCTGTCTCTGCTATAAATAGAAAGAAATTAATTGGCCAACTAATATATATAGAAAAAATCAGCCGGGCATGGTGGCGCATGCCTGTAGTCCCAGCTACTGGGGAGGCTGAGGCAGTAGGATCGCTTGAGCCCAGGAGTTTGAGGTTGCTGTGAGCTAGGCTGACGCCACGGCACTCACTCCTGGGCAACAAAGCGAGACTCTGTCTCAAAAAAAAAAAAAAAAAAAAAAATTCAGTTTCTGTATGATTCTTATCTATAACTCTTCATTTCAGTGTGTTAAATCAAATTAGCCTTTTTTTTCCTCAGTAATTGACTTTATAATATGTGAATGCTTTACATTTGATTTTAGATAAAATATTTACCCTAAAATTACTTTTCGATTTTATGTTCTTTGTAAGGTTTCTTTTGAAAGAAAATTTTTACTATTTGAAAATTTGAACAGTTGCTTGTTGTGGTAGCTGCATGGTATTAACCGGCACTGTTCTTCTTTGCCTTTATTCTGTAATGTCAGCAGGAATGTTGCAGCAACAATAACCTAATATGTAATCGAATAGGAAAATGTGAGGCAGGAAATTGAGTATTTTAAGTTAGGTTAATGTACTGATGGGGAAGGCAGAACAGAAATGAAACCTGTTCCAGTTACTAGTCCAACTTTTGTTTTAATTTCCCCGGCAACTTTTAGAATCTGATGGACACTGATTTGTTTCTGCCTTCAACTTCAGTAGATACATCTTCTTCATTATTTCTTGATATTGCCATTTAGTGGAGTTATTGGTAGTTCCTGAACAGGTGGAAGAACTTTTTGCCTACATATTAGTGACAAGATAAGGCATCTCTGTCAGCACTACAGCAAAGCAAGTAAGTCTAAAAAAGTTTGAAAATAAAGATACTTCTTGACTGCTAATAAAATATAGATAAAAATGGGGAAAAGGAAGTGGTCCTATCTCTGTTGTATATAAAGGCTATTTATTGGGATATGTTCTTATTGTAGTGGTTCTTATATTTATTCATGTTGAAGTAATCTTTTTTTTGGAGGAGGTAATGAGATAGTTAATTTTATCTCTGATCAGTTCTTCATATCAACCTATATCCTAAAAATTTGTAAAACATAGCAGTCATAGCGTGTGTCTTACCCTGTGTAAGACAAAGGCAAGGGACATTTTGGAATATGGTAGAAAGAGCAATGAGCCGGTTCTGCTTATATAGATGGGAGGATGTAATATATAGAGAGCTGTTGACTTGGAATGGGATAGTCATCACGTGATTTTTTTGCTTTGTTTCTGATATTAAAATATACTTATAAATTGGCTAATTAAAATTAGCTATTTTAGATGTTTAGTTATTTTTATGAATATTTATTAAATTCCTTTGCTTTAAGGTATTCCTGCTCCATTGTGGAAACTCTGGAAATGTATCAGTTAGCTCTGTGCTTGCAGTGATCATTCCTTGGGTGATACATGGATCCTGGTTATTAATGTTTGTGTACTTATGCAAGTACTTTATGTACATGAAAGGAGAGCTGGAGACTTTTGAATAGGTGTTCATTTACATATATATTTTAAAGATATTCTTGAAAATTCATTTCACCAGTGGGAATAAATAAAGTGTTGATTTATTATCCTGAGCATGGACAAATAATACCACTTCTCTTTTGAGGAGCATTGCTTTATTGGTATTTTCCCCATGCTTGTGGGGGGAAATTCCTTAGTGTAACATTCTCATTTGTTACTTTGTAGATACTTAATATGAACCTCAGATTATCATGGAAATTATTTTCTTGGTTCCTGGTTGTGTAGCTTCTTGAAACAGAGAAATGAAGCAACTTTAAATTGTTCGATTTGGGAATTAGTTTAGTTTCTGAAAGATTTGTCCCAGTCTGGTTGGTCAGGTTTGTTGGAGTAACAAGGAAGATACAATTGGTAATCACAGGGATGGATTGAGAGGTAAAAATGGGAATTTGCTTCATTTACTGCATAGGTACCCCCATCCCAGTGTTTCTGTAGGAAAGAGTCTCATTGTTACTTCAGGACAGGCAACTGCTCTAGATAACCCTTTTCCAGCCCTGTCAGTTAATATGGCTGACAGGGTTTGATTGGATTAATTTCACATTTTTGCCTGGAGCAAATATTTTTGGTCACAGCTGGAGTGAGGAACCTCAGAGGAAAACTCCTCATGACCAGCCTGTATGTAGTTGACTATTAGTCTGAGTAAACTTACTGTTCTTCATCTAAACTCCTGTGACTTGTGTAACTGTTCATTTTATGTTCCTTACAAAGTACAGAGGAATTACTGAGGAGTAGGGTAGGATGAGAGACCAGGTTAGGACCACTTTGCTCAGAATTATCTTTGTGTGTGGAAGGACGCTTCACAGATCACTTCTTTGGTCCAGCAAGAACAGGATTCTGCTTCACCTCTAATTCCAAATGCAGAAGTGGTTTTTTTGGGGGTAGGTGGGGGTGATTTATTTTAGAAAGTGGGGAGATTGAATAGAACCATCTTTATTATCCTTGATACCTTCATGGACTTGTATACTTGGAGTAATTATTTCTTGTGACAATGAAATGGAGCTCTGTGTAACTAACGAATACATAGGTGTATTTGTTACACTAAGTGAACTGATGAAAGGTACTTAAATGTGTTGTCTGAAACTTTGTTTTGCCTGTATTTAGTGAGTATACAAATAAGTGAGATAAATGAGTATGCTTTTTCTCAATTTGGGTTGGTAGAAGGTATTATCTTGCCTGTTATAGATCCTTCAGAATGTGAGTTTGGGTATGAAATACTTAATAATACTTGGAACCAGATATATTTGATATTTATTTCTTTTGAACTAAATATTCTTGCAGGCTGTAGTGTTAGTATAGGCTGTGCATGGGAACAAACCATTAGTACTTGCCACCTGACTGTATTCTAAGGATTAAAAGCAAAATCTTTGTGTGTGATATTTTATGTATTTGGCTTAAATTCACAAGTTTTTAAAGGTTGTGAGATATGGGTCATTTTTGTTCAGATAAGAGACTAGGTCGATAAAGCATTTACTAACATGAAATGTTTTTCTTTTCTCCTTTCTCGGTGTTAAAAGAAAGGTGAATGGACAGAAAGCCATTGAAGGATTTAATTTTTAAAATGTAGCAACAAAAAACACTCTAACTGTTCATGTTACTTTAAGCTTTGTATTTCAAAACTATATTAACAGCTTTAGAAATAAACTCTCTAGTAGCTGCATCGTATTAGCCAGTGCTATTCTTCTTTGCTTTATCCTATTGTGTCAGTAGGGATGTTGCAGCAATTCTTTTTGATCTAAAAATTATTTTGTTCTGGAACTGAAAAAGAAAAATGCTCTAATCTCCTACTAAAATTTTACCTGACAGTGAGGTCAGTCAGTCAGTTGAATAACTTGCTAAGGAAGTTCAGTGAGAATCTTTCACTAGAGATCTTCTATAGTTGACTAGAATGAGTCGCTTGGAATCTAAAGATCAAGCTGGAAAAGACCTCCAGGATGAGAAGCCGTTCTCAACTAAATTTTTAGAAAGGGATTAAGAAGTCTATATTACAAGTTTTGAGAAAACATTGCCTCAAATCATTTATTCAGAACTTAGTTTCACGTATGTTTTGTGCTTTACAAGCATCTTTCATGAAGAATATGTTTAATAATGGAAAGTATTTTTTTAAGAAGCTATTTAGTTCTAAATCATAAGTCTAAATCATGTTCCATCATGTATGTTCTGAAAAGTTCATTATTAGATCCCCTACTGTTGTGTGCTAGTGCCTCAGCCAGGGAAGGCTGAGATTATGATAGTCTTGTGCACTATAAGCAAGGCATACATAGTCTTTAAATTAAAGAGCTAGGTGGGTGGCTGGCCAGACTGTCAGTCATTATTAATGCCAGAGATCTGGATTTGATGGCCTGTTCTGTCTTTCTGCTTAGGCCAGCAAGAGGTAGGATTGCTGCTGGAGGGAGGCTATTAACTCTGGGGTAAGGCTAAATCCTTAATCTCTCCACAGGTTCCTCTTTCACTAATTAGAAAAGAAAACAGCTGGGCTGTGCTGTTTTCAGATCTTTTTATCTAAAAAATACTTGCTATATTGGGTTTTGAACATAGCAATAGAGCATTAAAAACAAGAATTTTTAGTCTTTGGGGACTTCATAGAGATTTTTGTTCTTGGCTTCTTAGGGTTTGAAAGAAAATGTTCAGTGTTGAGAGAGCAAGGACTGCAGGAATGGGTGGTTGGGGCAGGGGTAGAGTTGAAGACTGTATTTAGAATTTCAACAGTTGTAGTTTTAAAGAAATTATTCCTCTTGATGCTAGTATATGGTAAAAAGTAAAATGAATTCAAAAAAGTACATGTATAGTGACATGAAGACTGTAG
The DNA here is from genome assembly GCA_008750895.1 of Mirza zaza. Taxonomy (NCBI): domain Eukaryota; kingdom Metazoa; phylum Chordata; class Mammalia; order Primates; family Cheirogaleidae; genus Mirza; species Mirza zaza. The sequence goes on from VSMD01036758.1 coordinate 101,661, forward strand.
GTCATTGGAGTGCAGAGCTTAGCAAGTAGTCTGTGTCAAGACAGTTTTGTTCTTTTTACTTCCTAATAGCCAATTTAATTTCACTTGTGTTGCAATGGAATATGTCCAATATTAAATTTTCAGGTTCTCTAAAGCATGGAAAAGCTAGTGTAAAGATAACTGTGACATTAGGGTCTTTTTCAGTGTTAGGCCAGTTCTATGACTAGGTCACTGGATGTGGAAGGGGAGGTGGGATTTTATTGTAGGGTCCATGGTAGTAAAGGTATTACTCTTTGCATGCCACTTAAACAGTCCAACCTCCCCTGAAATAGAAATGACTAACCATGGCCTTGGGTTAGTAACACTGATTGAACTAGCAATGATTTGTTTCCTCTCTTATCAGTATGGGGTGGGCTAGATTAAGCCTTTAACCCTAGGCTCTTCAGATTCTGTTTTTTGGGGGGCAGTGGTCAAACCAGAGGCATGATATAGCCTTCCTATTCTCTTCCTTCTCCCTTTATCCCCAAGGGTAGACTACTCATTAAGGTTAGGACTCTCAGGCCTGGGGTTCCTCTGATTCTTGAAATAGGGATTGCATTGCAAGGTATGTTTTTCTAGATTAGTCCTAGGTGTCAGCCCCTACTATAGGCTCTACCACTATACTTCTTCGTTGGAGAAGGAAAGCAGAGAAGAAAATAATTCCTGTGTAATCCATAGGTACCAGCTTCATTGGTCTGTTCCCGCACAAGCCCCCCCTTTTGTTTGATATGGAGCATTTGTAACTTTACCTCCTCTTTTGACATAAGAGAGCAGACCAGGACTAGATTAGCCCAGTTCCTGGTCTGGGCTATGTGTAAAGATGAAGAACAGGAAGTAGTCGGCTAGTTCTTTTGGCATTTCTTATTTGTTCATGGTGGGACTTTGGAATTTCTTTGTGTTTTTCCTAAAAATATTTACACTTGCTTGGGGCATTCCAGTGATTGCATAATGTTTCACTAGCACCATTCAGTATATGGTTATATTTGAAACATCTTACAGTTTTGGTTAGTATATCAGTAATATGAGTCACAAATAGTATAAGCAGTGCACAAAGCACATCTGGAGGATAAGTACATCCTAGGATAATTTAATCTCATTGTACCAGCAATATTATTTGTCACAGTGAATAGAATTAATGTTGGATTTTTCTATTCTTTCTAATGCCCCCCCCTTTATTGCTCTTGACAGTATATTAAGTAGCCAGATTACAAATTAGTTTTGTTTGCAAATACTTTTGAATAACTAAGCCTTTAGAAATCTACCATATACCTAAATGATGTATCCCTATTATTATCTATTCCCCCATCTCCCATCTACCCACATAGTTCATAATGTTCAGGATATTTGCCAAGCCTGAGAACCTTTAGTTAGAGTTTCTAAAGGTCGTATTTCATGGAGAACACTTGAATGACCAAGAGCTCTAGGGCTTTAAGAGCTCCAGTAATGAGAAAGATGTCTAGAGTTCTGACATGTGTAGCTCTTAGAGATTCATTTTGAACTTGATCACATATAATTTGGAGACTGGAATGGTTTTGATATTGTTTGGGACCAAGGGTTTTGCATGTGGTTGAAAATGAAGTATGTCTTGATTGAGGAAAAGTGAGAATTGTATCAGGTAAGGTTGCATGTCTTTTGAGAGATTGTTAGGATGTAGTTCCAGTGTGGCTTCAGGCTCTAGAAGAACATACCTGTGAAAGTCTCTCATTTGTGTCATTTATCTACTTCTGTAAATATTAAGGAGGAGGGCAATATTACCAACAAGCACATTAGATTGTAGAGGCATTCCACGTATGCAGTGATGTCACTCAGAACACTTTTCTGAGAGATGTGAATGAAGAAAAAAAATTACTAGTGGATTTTTCGAGCTGCAGTTTACATAAAAAATGTTTATCGTACTTCAGTCACTCCAGCTCTTGCCAGAAAGTAGTAGTTTCTAAATTCACATGTGAATTTTTGGGAAGGAATTTTGAATTCATTTGTATTTTCACTCCACCTTCAAATTTCATTTCTGAGATATGAGTATATCTAACACGCCTCCTGTTACAGACATCCACATGGTTGTTTTTCAGAACTCTTGCTTTTGAGCCTCTTTATTCCAACAGTACTATCATTGCTCAAAATATTGGGGCCTCTTGAGTCTGTATTCAGGGACTGAAACATATCTCTGTAGTGGCAAATCATCTTTTGGAGTTTGGATATGTCTTTGGGTGGGAGAAATGATTAACATGGTTATTTTTTAGAGACAAGATTGGTAAAAAAAAAAAAAGGGTGATTATCAAATTGAAGAATACCAAAGGTCTCTATTGAGGTGACTATATAGAACAGTGAAAAGAAGAATCAGTGCTATGTCCAGGGACTTTGCAGCCACAAGACAGGTGTGACCTTAGTTTCCCCATTTTAGAAACCAAAAGCATATCTACTTTGTAGGATTGGTATGTGGGATAAGTAAAGAGACTCAGTACTTGGTTTGTAGTTGGCCTTCACAGATGTTAATTCCTCTGAAGACAACTCTGAAGAATTCCAACCTTATTTTTGAGTAATAGCCTCAAAGTCCAGAATAACTGCCTTAGGATTACTGATTACTGCTTTTAAGACAGCAGTTAATTGGACTTACAGTTTATTTGTTGAAAAAGAAAGAAAGAATAGTAATTCTGAGCAGAAGCAGCTGAACAAATGTTTTAAGTGTATTACACCCAAACTCAATGACAAGGAAACCAGTGCTAGGTTTAAATTGAGTAGTGTGATCCTAGATAAATCACTTAAGCATCTCTGGGCCTCAGTTTCCTGTCTGTACAATTAGAAATTTAGGCTTGATCTGTTAGAACACAAGCCTATTTGGTTTGAAAGGCTGAATCCTAAAACAGTACAAGTTTGGGCTGGACTAGTGATTTCTAATCAGAAGAGATCTTCCACAGTAATATCATGGAAAGGACCCTTGATTCTACTTTGCTCTCTTTAGCACACTTTTGCTTCATAAAGCCGAAGAAGGTTCTGAGGTACCTGTGCATCTGAGTATCTAAGTGAGAATTCCATGCTATGGATGTTATAATTAAGAAGCTATTGGTTATATATCATACTCCTATTCCTTAATCTGGTAATTATTCAATCAATGAAAATTACAAAGCATAAAGTGTGTTTTAATGATGTAGGAAATGTGGTGATGTGAAACAAACCCTTCTGGCTTTTTTTTCAAATGTCATTCTGGGTGTAAATTTTGTTCTTGGATTTGAAAGCAGTGAAATTGCAGAGTAATGGAAGTAATTCTCTTGTAAAAGTACATCAGAACTGCTTCTCAGTTTAAAAGAAATGCATTTATTGCTTTTGGCGTATATAAGAATTTGTATTAAATATGCAATCACCTTGACTTTCTTTTTTAAAATCAAAATCATTAGTACTTTGCCAACTAAAGCATTTGCTTTATATCAGAATTATTAAAAAGAATATCTTTTAAACAAGTTAAGTGACCTTAATGTTTATTATGAGGAAAGTCATAATCAAATTGGAACTTATGGTGTGGGAATGAACTTGTGAAAAAAAGAAAAAAACCCACCTTAAATTGTATTCTCTGATGGGAAGAATTGTGTCAAGTCCAAGGCCAATAAAAATACAAAATCGTATTTCAGTTTTGTTTATATTTAAATTGGGGAACTTTGGTGCTAGATACAACTCCCATGGTAACCCATGTGTGCCTCTTAGCTGTTTAAAAAAATATGGTTGCCTTATTTAGTGCTAGGCATTTAATCAATGAGAGTTAATCTAATTAAGCTGTGAAGTTATTAACTACCGCATATGTAATTTTGGGAGAAGTTCTTTTAGCCACTGATTACAGAAGGAGGAATATAGATTATTCTTAGAGAAATTAATGTATAGCCTTTTGGAAAACAAGTGGCCTTAGCAAACACATTTATAAAGTCATGTTATCTCAGGTGCAGTTGGGCTTTTCATTGTGTTGAGATTTCTACTTGTATGTTTTCATCTATCTGTCATTTTTGACTCTGCTAAGATGTTTATAGACTCTTCTGTGCATTTTCCTAATTTCCTACATAGAAAATATAAGGTGGAAACATAAGATTATTTTTTTAAAAACTGTGTTACATGTTCCTGGTAAGTATATAAGTCCACAGCTATAAAGTTTTTATGTGTATTTTAGCTTCTCTGTATTAAGAGCATGGTTAAAATTTTTGCGGATTGTGATTAGGAAAAAAGTTTTAATAGATGGGTAAAAAATAGTTTTTCATTGTGCATTGTTTAAATTTCTTTAAAGCCAGACTTGCAAGTTTGAATGTCACATAGCTCAGTCTCTGGTACTGTTAGATCAGCTTGACTAAGCTCTGAACTAGTTTAATGAAGTCAGATAATATTGTATTCTAAAGAGAATTAACATCTGAAATGTAGTTGCATAATTATGGCATTATCAGTAGGAATGCATAATGGTTCAATCATTTATGCTTCATTCTTTTAAAGCTTACTTTTTATGTCATTTGGATTGCATATGCATTGAATTTTCTCGTACGACTTCTTTTTTCATGTTTCCACAGTGCTCTGGGATCCTTGGAAATTTATGATTAGACAGGAGACCAAAATGCTATTCTCCAGATTAGATTAGTTTCTATTTTTGTTTGATTTCAACTGTTTTATTATTTGCAGAAAGGTTACCCTTAAAATGGGGAGGATATAAGAGGACTTGTATAGACTGCTTTCTCTTGGATGTTGCCAAGTCTCTGATTATTTTTGGCTGCTGGTGGCTTAATACTCAGCTAGAAGTGATCTAAACAAATGCTTTTCTGTGATGTGGTGACAGACCCCTTTTTAAAAATTCAATTTATTGCAAACTTATATTGTATATGTGATGAAAATGTGGCAATATAAAATTACTCTGAAGTTTCTAAATGCTTGATTTCCATTTCTGTACCTATCTCATTGTGGATTGCTAACAGACACGTTTTGCATGCTGGTAGCAGTCCATGGACCACACTTAGAGTAGCACAAGCTTAAACCACACATTTATTATTTCACTTAACAAGAAGACTGGAGTTGGTGGTTCTAGGATGAGTTCAGCAGCTCTGCATTATGGTTATAAAATGACTACAACAGCTCCTAGAATGTTCCCCTCAAGTGAGGACATCTGAAGCAGGAAGGAAGAAGGAGGAGGAAGAAAAGGGACCTTTGCTTTTGTTCTGTTTTCTGTTTTTTAAATTCTAAAATCTTTCTCGATGCTCTGTTTTCTGTATTATTAGGGAATAAAACTTTTCCCAGTAACTCTTCTACCATTTCCCACTTCTAGAACACTTCGGTTTACACCTCATTTGCCAGAACTGAGGGTCACAGAACCACATCTATATTGGTTGTGTGCAAGAAGGAACGATGAATTGCCGTATTGGCTTAGACCTTAGATTGGCTTAGATCTCTCCCCTGGTACTGTGCCCAGGGCCACCAGAAGAAAATAGAGATTGTTGTTAATTGAGGGGGAGAGAGGAATGGCTGGGTATGTTACCAACAAGATCTGCCACATTGAGAAGAGAGGTTAGTCTGAGCATCTCAGACATTGAATTTAATAACTTATTTCATTGCATTATAGTTAAGGAAGATGATTGGAAAATAGCAAATGCATTCGCCTTTGAGACCCAGTGTCCTTGTGAGTCTAGAATTTGCCATTGGGCATTGCTGCTATATAGTATTAATGCTTGCTTACTGGCTAGAATGTATTTGATTTGAATGATGATTTAATAACTAGCCAAGCTTTAATTAGTTTGAAAAACATAGAAAATTATTCTTGTTAGTGATATAACCTTTATTGTATAATGTATATTTTTACTGTGTTCAAATGTATGTTTCATTTTTGGAAGCTACACAGTATATGCTTTAAGAAGTGATTTATTTTTTCTGATTACTTTTGCAAGTGAATTAGAAAAAGGAAATGATTTAGCATGTTAAGACATGTTCCATCCGTCATCTTCAGGGTACTTCTCATGATACTTCATTTGAGCAACAGGCCTTTTTTTTTTTTTTTGTAATGCTACTGCTTGTATTTAGCACTCGATTCTTACTTTTAGATGGGAAGAAAACAGGAGTTTTTAAAAAGGACGTGTAGCTGCTCATAATAGCAAGAGTCACTTTGGTTCTGTCTATATTTATATCCTAGCTGACAACACATACAAGCATTACTTTGCCAGATTCATTCAGAAATTAACAATTTTGGCTGGGCATGGTGGTTCATGTCTGAAATCTCACCACTTTGGGAGGCTAAAGCAGGAGGGTCGCTTGAGGCCAGAAGTTTAAGACCAGCCTGGACAACACAGAGAGACCCCTATCCCTTAAAAAAAATTGGCTAGATGTGGTGATGCGTGCGTATGTATTATTATAATATATAATAATATTTTTATTATATTATGCCTTGGTGTTGTTTTTATTTTTATGCTTATGTTTATTGATCTTTTTGGACCAGTGGGCTTATGGTTTTAATCAGATTTTTAAATATTTCTGCCATTTCTTCAAATATTTTTTCTGCTTCCCTCTACCTCTTCACAGACCCCAGTTACACATATGTTTAAGCCTTCTAAAGTTTCCTCATACTTTTTTCCTTCATTTTTTTAGCCCTCTATATTTTATTTTGAATATTTATTGCTAAGTCTTCAGATTCATTTATCTTTTACAGTATTTAATTTGGTGTCAATTCCATGTAGTATATTTTTCATCTCAGACAATGTAGTTTACATGTCTAAGAGTTCTATTAGGTTTATTTAAAATATCTTTCAAGTCTTTACTTTTTTCTTTTCCTACCTTTTTCTCTTTCCTTTTTTTTTTTCCTTTTTGAGACAGATTCTTAGTCTTTGACTTGGGCTAGAAAGCAGTGGTGCCATCATAGCTCACTGCAGCCTCAAACTCCTGGACTTAAACAATCCTCCTGCTTCAGCCTCTTAAGAAGCTGGGACTACAGCCCCACACTACCACGCATGGCTAATTTTTTTGCATTTTGAACATATGGCATACAGTTATGATTATTGTTTTAATGTCTTTGGTTACTCATTTTATCATCTGTATCAATTCTAGATCAGTTTTGATTGATTAGATTTTTTCTTTTCGCTCTGGGTGGCGTTTTCCTGCTTCTTTGTGTGTTAGTTGTAAATTTTGATTATATACCAGGCATTGTGTATTTTACCTTGTTGGGTGATAGATATTTTTGTGTTCTTGTAACCTGAGCTTTGTTTTCGCATACAGTTCAGTTTCTTGGAAGCTCAATCTTTTCATGTCTTTCTAGGTTTTGTTAGGTTGTACCAGATCAGCATTTAACCTAGGGTTCATTTACTCCACTAGTGAGGAAAAACTGTTTTGAGCACTCTCCCCAATGTCATATGAATTGTGAGGTTTTCCATTCTTACTGATGGGAAATAGGCACTATTCCAGGCCCTGTGTGAGCTATGGCTGTTATTTTCCCCAATCTTTCCAGTGGTTCTTTGTCCTTCCTTACATTGAGTAGATATATAGATATCATGATAATGGTTACACTTGTTTTGTTTCTGATTTGAAACAGAAAGCTCTCAGCTTTTCACCATTAAGTTTGATGTTCTTTGTTGGCTTTATTTAAAAAAGTTTTTATAGTATCCGTTTTCTGAATAAAGAATTTCCCTTCTGTTCCCTATGATTTTTTTTTAAATCGTGGTTGCTTATCATTTTTTATCCAGTTCTTGTTCTCCATCTGTTGGATGCTCATATCTTTTTCTCCTTTATTTTGTTAATTACCTTAATTACATTAATTGAGTTTTAAACTGACTTTGGAGTCTCAGAATAAATCCAACTTCATTATACTATAAATGTTCTTTTATTGCTCATTTTGGTTTGCTAAATTTTATATATGTTCTTTGCATCTGTGTTCATGAATGAGGCTGGTCTATAATTTAAAAAATAAGTTTTTTTTTTTAAACCTGTAATGCCCTTGTTGAGTTTTGGCATCAAAGTGATACTAGCCTCATCATATGAGTTGATGAGCGTTCCTTCTCTTTCTATTCTCTGCTTTATTAAGATTGACTTATTTCTTAATTCTTTATAGAAATTGCCAGAAAAACCATCTGACCCTAAAGTTTCCTTCATTTCTAATGAAGGTTTAAATTTTGGGTTTATTTTCTTCTTCATTATAGGATTGGTTAGATTTTCTGTTTATTCTTAGTTTTGATAAGTTTTTTTTTCCTAGAAATTTATCTACATGTTAAATTTATTGCCATGTTATTGTTTGTAGGATCCTCTTTTTAAATTTAGATATGACATACATACAGTAAAATATATGACATTAAAAAATTTACAACTTAATTTTCATAAACATATATTTTTTATCTATATGTATTTGTGTAATCACCAGCTAGAGCAAGATTAAAAAAATTTCTGTCACTTCCATAGGCTCCTTCTTGGTCTCCTCTCATCAGGACTCTGTAGGTAATTATTATTTTGCTCTCTGTCACCACAGATTTAATTTTACCTGTTTTGAACATCATATAACTAGAATCATAGGTACTTCTTTGTGTCTGGTTTATTTTGCTCAGCATTATGTCTGTAAGGTTCATGTTTGTTGTTGCTTGTAGTAGTAGTTCTCATCCCATTGTGCGAATATAAAACAGTTTATATATTGATATTCTGTTATTTGGGTTATTTTCAGTCTTTGTTAGGAATAGTGCTGCTGTGAATGTTGGTTTACATATCTCTTGGAAGAATTACAGTCTCATTTCTCATGGGTATATCCATAGAAAGGAGTTGATGAGTCAGTCATAGGTTATGAATGCTTAGCTTTTGGTGTAGTACCTATACCAGCTTACTCTGCCAGAATCAGTATATTAGTATTTCAGCATTCCACGCCTTTGCCAACATTTGGATATTTTCAGTCTTTTAAAATTTAGCCATCGGTGGAGGTATATTGGCATGACATTTTGATTTTCATTTGCATTGTCTGATATCTAACGATGTTGAGATGTTTTCCATTTGTTTTCTTAACCACATAGATGTCCTTATTTTTGAAGTGCCTGTTCAAGTCTTTTGTACAGTTTAAATTGGATGTCAGTCTTCTTATTGATTTATGAGTTCTTTATATATTTTACACACAAAAACACACACACATACTCTTGTCATATATATGTATTACAGCTATCTTCTCCTAATCGGTAGTTGACTTTTTTATTCCCTTAGTGTTATTTTTTGATGAACTGAAGTTTTCTCTATTTTAGTGCTCTTTGTGTTCAAGAAACCTTTGCCTATTCTAAAGTTATAAAACCATTGTATCTTTCATTCTTGTAGCTTTATTGTTTTATGTTGCACATCTGGGTCTACCATATACATTTATGTGTGATGTGAAGTAATGGTGAAAGTTCATTTTTTTCATGTGAATATCTGGTTAACCCAGCACACTATTTATTGAAAAGACCATTTCCTCCAGCGATTTGCTATAGTGGTGTTTGCCTTAAGTCATGTGTGGGTCTGTTTATGGGTGCTGTAGTGGTGTTTGCCTTAAGTCATGTGTGGGTCTGTTTATGGGCTCTTTGTTCTGTTCCATTGGTCTGTTTGCCCATTTCTGCACCAGTGATATACCGTCTTTATTGCTGTAACTTTTCAGGTAAGTCTTGGTATTTGGTGTGGTGTAGGTCCTCCAGCTTAATTATTGTTCTTCATTGTTTTACCTGATCTGCATCCTTTGCATTTCCATATAAATTTTAGAGTCAGCCTGTCAATTTAAGTTAAAAAGAAACTGCTTTGGGGTTTTGATCAAAATTCTATTGTATCTTTATATTAATTTGGGGAGAACTGGCACTTTATAATATTGAGCCTTCCAGCTGTGAACATAGTGTATATACTTTCATTTATGTAATCTTTAATTTACCTCAGTAATGTTTTGTAGTTTTCAGTGTAGCAGCCCTGTACACCTTTTAGATTTATTTCTTGGTATTTGATGTCTTTTTAGGTGCTATGGTAAATACTATGATTTAAATTTCATTTTTTACTTGTTTGTTGCTTTGAATGTAGAAATAAAATTAATTTTTGAGCTGGGTGTGGTTGTTATATCTGTAATGCCAGCAGCTTTGGAGGCTAAGGTGGGAGGATCACTTGAGGCCAAGAGTTCAAAACCAGCCTGGGCAACACAGTGAGACCCCCCATCTCTAAAAGAAAAGAAAATTAGTGGGGCATGGTAGCATGTGCCTATAGTCCCAGCTACTTGGGGCTGCAGTGAGCTATGATTGCTCCACTATAATCCAGCCTGGGTGACAGAGGAAGAACCTATCACTAAAAACAAAAAACAAAAAAAACTCCAATAATTTTTGTATGTTGATCTTATGGTTATTGAGCTTGCTAAATTCTAATAATTTATAGATTCCTTTGCATGGTATCCAATCATGTCATGTATGAATAATGACAGGTTTACTTCTTCATTTCTAAACTTTATGATTCTTATTTGATTTTTCTTGCTTAATTTCATCTGGTAGGATCTCTGATATAATGTTGAGTAAATGTGATAATAGTGTACATTCTTCCATTTTTCCTGACATCAAAGGAAAAGTGTACAGTATTTTGTCACTAAATGTAATGTTAGCTTGCTGTTGTTGGTCTTTTAAATTTAGCTATTCTGATGAGGGTTAGAGTAGTAGCTCATTGTGTTACTATTTATATTTGTGTTGTGATTTTCTGAGGTGGCTTGAATACTTTGATGATCCAAACTATTGCTCATCTGTCCAGTTTAGATATATATTTGGATTTAAATTGAATATGTAAATTAATATTTGAAATAAGTACTCTGTAAATGAGATTGATCTAATTTTAACCCTTATGTCTTAGACACTAGAGATGCCTATTGCTTACATATTTCAAATAAAATTTCTTTACCATTCTGTAATTTCCCCTTCTGTTTTGAAAACATAATACATGCACATGTTAAAAATTTAAACAATTCAAAATGGTTCACACTGAAAAGTAAAATTTTCTACAGTTTGCAGTTCATTTATCCTGAGAGACAGCTTCTATTACCAGGGTGTTTTTGATGGGGGGTATCCTTCCATATTATACATTAACAGTTATACATTTAAACGATACATGTTTGGGTATGCACTATACATACTGTTCATAGAGCTTCTTGTGATGTGTTTTATAGATTGTTCCATATGAGCATGTATAGAATTATATCATTCTTTTGGCTGGCTTTATATTATACTCAATAGGTTCATCATACTTTAATTAGTCTCTTTTTATGGACATTCAAGTTGTTGCCAATCTTAACTATTATTTATTTGGTTACGTAACTGTTTTAAACAGTGCTGCAGAAATCCTTGTAATATATGTCTTTCTGCATATGTGTGGGAATTTCTTCCCGTACTTAATGTTTTCATTTATAACTTCTTTATACTTTGCTCTGAAAAAATTATATAACAAGCTACCTTTTCTCAGGACTCCTGAGATTACAAATTACCATTCAAAATTTTACCCACTTGGGCTGGGCACAGTGGCTTACGGCGATGATCCCAGCACTTTGGAAGGCTGTGGCAGGAGAATTGCTTGAGGCCAGGAGTTTAAGGCTGCAGTAAGCTATGATCATGCCACTGCATTCCAGTGTAGGCAACAGAACAAGACCTTATCTCTAAAAAAATTTTTTTTGAAAATGTTTGTTTTTACTTCCTTGGCATAGACTTGCAGAAGGCATCTCATTTTCAAGAAAATCCCAGGGGAAAGTAATTTTATAAGTGGTGTTTTAGCAGACTTCTTTTTGTGTAGAAATTCAGTATAAACTTTACAGTCTCAAACAATGGGTGATATTGAATGGTTGTAATTTTCGTTACTTTTAAACTGACTTAGTTCCCTGCGTAGAGTTTGCTAGTTCTGTAGGGTTCCCCCTCCACTGCTTTTTGGAAAAGCATTAGTTGTGGTTTTTAATTTTTATTTATTATTTTTTGAGCTCATTCTGTTATTTAGGCTGGAGTCCAGTAGCATCATCATAGCTCCCAGCAACCTCAAACTCCTGGACTCAAGGGATCCTCCTGCCAGTCTATGGAGTAGCTGGGACTATAGGCATGCACCACCATGCCTGGCTAAGTTTTCTGTTTTTTTGTAGAGGTGGTCTCGGTTTTGCTCAGGCTGGTCTGGACCTCCTTGCATCAAGTGTTCCTCCCCCTCTTCCTCGGCCTTCCAAAGTGCTATGATGATAGGCGTGAGACACCAAGTCCAGCCTAGCATTAGTATTTTGTAAAGAATAGATAACTTACTTGTTACCAGTATTTGTAATATGGGTTATTATTAACTTATTCAACAAATACTAGTCAAAGGTCCATTGTGTTCCAGGCAGTGTTCCATGCTCTGGAAATACAGCAGTGAACAGAGTTCTTCATGGAGTTTTTATTCTTATTGCAGATGGGGGTAGGACAAGAATGAAATGATTGATCTATATGTAAATAGTGAAATAATGTGTAATAAGTGTAAATAATGAAAATATATTGGTAAGTCTGTTGGTGATCAGTGCTAGTGAGAAAAATAAAGCACACAGGCAGGCTTGGGAGTGCTGAGATTTAGAGGATGGGGATATGGTTTAAAACAGGATGGTGCCACAGGGAAGGATCTAAAAGAAACTAGTAGTTGCTTCTAATAGGGGGGAACTGGTACCTGGCAGACAGGGGTGAGAATGAAGTATACTTTCCATACTTTTGTGCCTGTTGAATGTTTAACATATGATATATTTATTAGGATAAATTTTATTGAAAGAAAGGTTAATGTGGTATTAGAGATGAGGGAGTAGATAACCAGCTGCCTCACTTTCCAGCAGTTCATTCTGGTTGTATCACTGTGGCCAGGGCCTTCGTACTCTAAAATGGCAAGTGGTTCTATAATTGTATTTTCCTATTAATAGCATATGAAGGAAAAGGTCATCCTGAGAAAACAGGGGAATTTGAATGGCAATTGGATAGGAGATGAAAAGTTATAAAATCTGGTGAAAACCCTTTGCTGTTATTTTAAATCATTAACAAGGCCACATTTTTAACATCGAAATGAAATCATCTATAACTACCTTCCAATGTGTTTCAGTCAAACCATTTAGAGAAGCTTCAACCTTTTGGATATAAGCAGCGAAGCTGAGTGAAGGTTGAATGCTCACTGTCATGCTCAGGCTGCTACATCTCTTTATTACCTGCTTCTGAACCACCAGTTCAGAGACTTGAGGTTTCTATTACAGAAGCCAAAAGGACTCCTAAGTCCTTTGGTTATGTACTGTAGGGACCTTCTAGCTGGGGCCTTTAAGAAAATTACAAAAGGTAAAAGTACTTTAATTCCTTACCTGGATCTCTCATCTGTACATCAAACCAATTAGCTTTTAGCAGTTGTAGCTTTTAGGGTTAATCTTAAATATTCTGCTAGTTTGTTGAGTATCCTCTGGTAAATTTGCTTTTGAATTCAGCTTTTATGTTTGTAAATTTGGAAGTTACAGCTAATGCCTGCCAAAGGTAAAGGTGGGGTTAATTTGGAATCTGAATATAAAATATTTGTTATAAAAATATAATAACAGTAATAAAAATCATAAAACAAAATTTTGTTCATATATATATTTTTAAGAGTCAGAGTCTTATTCTGTCACCCAGGCTGGAGTGCAGTGGCATCCTTGTAGCTCACAGTAACCTCAAACTCCTGGGCTCAAGTGATCTTTCTGCCTCAGCCTCCCTAATAGCCAGGACTACAGGCACACACCAGCATGCCTGGCTAAGTTTTCTATTTTTTGCAGAGAGGGCGTCTTGCTCTTGCTCAGGCTGTCTCGAATTCCTGGCCTCAAGCAGTCATCTTCCCTTGGACTCCCAGAGTGCTAGGATTACAGTGTGAGCCACCACACCCGGCCCCCGTCCATATCTTTTAATATTTGTTAGACTCTTCTAGTACTTGTGTGGTAAATTCATGTCCATATTTCAAAGAGCTATAATCATGAATTAGATTCCTTTTAAAAAAATAATTTTAATTGACTATAGACTTTCCCTTTTTAGGTAGAGTTCCAATAGCAAGTTTCTCTTTCATCTTCTTCTTTCTTTCTACCTTCTTCTTCTTCTTCTTTTTTTTTTTTTTAAAGAGACTTGGTCTTGCTATAATGCCCAGGCTGGCCTTGAGCTTCTGGACTCAAGAGACCCTACCTCCTACCTCAGCCACCTCACAAGTAGCTGGGAGTACAGGTTCTAACCTTTGTGCCTGGCTTAGTTAGTGTTTACTTAACGTTTTACAAACATTATTCTGTGTTATTTAGTTTGGGAGTAGTTTCATAGATAGTTTTAAATAGTAATATTTTAAGCCAATATAAAGTTGAATATTAGCAAAGCATATCAAGCTATATCTATGCATTAATTCAGGATGGATCTCAGAAGTGTTCATTTAAACAAGATTACTTTACTCACCAGTCTCCACACTTTTAGAGGGTTTTAATTTGTACATAACGAGAATTTTTAAGTTAAGAAAATTGTTCTTATGTTATATCTCATTTATTTATTGGGTAGAGTTGTAGCAGAATTATAATTAGCTATATAATTGAAAAACCCTGTAATTTGAAGTATAAATATTTAAGCTTTCAAGTTAGGTTCAATAATAAGAAAACAAAATACTGGAATAGTTGATTTCTAATTTGTTTGATGCATGGAATATTCTGGCAAGCTTTCAGCTTAGAATGGTTTCCAGAGATTGAATAAAATTGTTAGTTTATTACTAATATACCAATCTTTTATTTTACCACATTTGTTTTCTGTGAACTTTGTCATTCAGGAGTAGATCATTTATTTTTTGAACTTTCTAAATTATTTTCAAAGGTTTTCCTACCCACTGTATAACCTTTCTTGCTACTTAGCTTTTATTTATAGTATTTACTCCCTTTAGCTAGTGGAGTAAGATGGAGTTGATAATAGATGACATTCATATTAGGTCAGTAGTCTGTGGTTCTTGGGTGGGAAGGATAAAAGGAAGTTTAACCATTGATGAGAAGTTTTAAGTCATCCATTGATTTTAATATCAGTGGCAGAGCGTGCTAATACCGTGAATGATTTAATCACAACTAAGGAAGAACTGATGAAAAGTTTTTAAACTTGCCGTTCATGAAAAATATGCTTGCCTTTTAAAAATTCTTTTCCATAAATAAGTTGGAATCTATGCTTTGTACCTTGCAAGTTGCTAGCTGCTATTACCAAACAATAGTCCCTTTGTGAGGTGTGAAGTTTTTGTTCTGTGGATATTCCCAAAGGGCTATATGAGGAAATTCTGAAATAAAGGACCAGATTAACTTTAAAAAAACAAACTACTTGGCCTACTTGGAAAGGAATAAACAACTACAGGCTACAGTTTTTGCTTTTCTGCAATGCCAAATTTTAGCTCAGAGCAAATTCTTCAGCAGAGCAATAAACCTTTGAAAATTGCTTTATAATGGAAATGCTGACAGACCATTAACTATAGTGGTGCAAATGTGCTGCTCTGACATATGTAAGTTTGTCCCAAGTTCCTAAATAGAATAAGCCATGTTGGGCAGTGTACATCCTATGGAAGCCTATATGGGTATATATAGTTTGTCATGTTATGCCACCTAAATATTAATGGGGAAGCTCAAACATATCACCTTTGACATGCAGGAAAAGTATCATTTTAGAAGGAAATAGTGGTTTAGGCTCTGCTGATACTGATAGCTCATTTTATATTTGCCACACTGGAAAAGGCCCAGGGTAAATTTAACATGATGCATTTAATCACCGTTCCAATTACAGTGCCACTGAAGCAGATCAATGTTTTCTTACTACCAATTCATTGGAACTTCTAGGTCATAAAGTATCATTATTAGGCATATTGGAAAGTCTCAGCCCAATGGAAATGTGGATTCTGGGATTTTCCAATTGCTTTGAAATAGTAACAGAGGCTGCTTGGTTGTACATTTTCTCCATGTAAAATGAAAACTGGAATTTAAAGGGATTGAGACTCCTATAATGCCCCAACGAAGGATGAAGCAGAATTTTCACATCTAAAAGTAAAGTAAGGAAAATGATGTAAAGGGGTGGGTACTTCCATAGCAACCTGTTTAGTGACTGATATCCCAGCTAATAAGTATTGTGAGAATAAGTCTTGTTCTTAGCTTATTCACAGCACCCAGAACAGTGCCTGGCACATAACATGGCTGTCAGCGAATAGTTATTAGATTTACTTGTACTTGTTTATTTGAAAACTATTTGGAGCTGGATTGTCAGTCACCATGCTAAATGTTGTATAAGGTTACTAGTGTGTGTATGTATCCCATATGATACATCTGTGTCGTACACGAGCAGCTAGAATTAATCAATAAAAGATTTCTTAAAGGTGATATAAGTACAATATTATATGTTGAGTATCATGAATTAATGCAAACATTCAAGTATATTTTGGGTAGAATCATGTCCTTTGAAACGTAAGTGTACAGTAAAAGGGTCTGAGTCCTAACTAGATTATTAGTAAGTCCCGTAATATTTTTTTTTTTGGAGACAGAGTCTCACTTTGTTGCCCAGGCTAGAGTAAGTGCCGTGGTATCAGCCTAGCTTCCTGCCTCAGCCTCCCAAGTAGCTAGGACTACAGGCATGCGCCACCATGCCCGGCTAATTTTTTCTATATATATATTAGTCGGTCAATTAATTTCTTTCTATTTATAGTAGAGACGGGGTCTCGCTCTTGCTCAGGCTGGTTTCGAACTTCTGACCTCGAGCAATCCACCCGCCTCGGCCTCCCAGAGTGCTAGGATTACAGGCGTGAGCCACCGCGCCTGACCAAGTCCCGTAATCTTGTACTCTAAGATCAGTGCTAGTTGCACTTCTATTTGTTTGACTTTTTAACTTCCCTGTGGTAGTTCCCAAACTTGGCTGTCCACCTGGGCTTTTAAGAAAATATAAGGATTATTGGACATTAGCCTAGACATTTTGATTTATTAGGTCTTGGAGTGGGGCCTAGAAATCTGTATTTTTTAAAATTTCCTTTCCTTAGGTGCTTATTTATAGTCAGTTTCTCCCCTCCATACCTTTCATGATTTACTTTGAAATAAGTGGTGACAATTAATTGGATTCTCTCGAAGTGGTAACCAGCACAATATTAATAATTAATGTCTTATCCTGGTTAAAGGAAAGAAATGCTAGCACGTGTCAAACTAAAGGTCTATTAGGACTAATGTTAACTTTCTGTCCATATATTTTACTGGAAAGCTATTGTGAGGACAGTTTGGGGAAGGATATGATTTCTTTTTTTCATGTGGCATATTCATAGACTTGTACTACTGTAAGGTGTCTTAGTTTATTCCCTTCCTTTTATATTTGAGTTAATCTTAAAAATGTTAGGGTTTGAATCCCAGCTATACTTTTTATTAGTTAAGTTGCCTCGTTCTCTGAGCTTTAGTTTCTTATACATAAAATTGGGGATGTTAATACTGTTAAAGTAAAAACAATTTGGTGGCATTTTAGTACAGTATTGTGCAGTCATCACTATCTAGTTCCACAACACTTTTATCACTCCAAAAGGAAACCCTTACACATTGAACAGTCACTTCCTGTTTGCCCCTTGCAACCACCAGTGTGTTTTCTGTCTCTGTGGATTTGCCTATTATGTATATTTCATATGAATGGAATCATAAGATGTGATTATTTTCACTTTGTGTAATGTTTTCAAGGTTCATCCATGTGGTAGTGTGTGTTATTACTGCAATAGTTCATTCTTTTTTATGATTGAATAATATTCCATTGTATGGACACATCAGATTTGTCTATCCATTCATCAGTTAATGGACATTTAGGGTTTCTCCACCTTTGACCGTGTGAGTAGAGCTGCCACAACTGCACATGTATAAGTTTTTGTTTGAACACTGGTTTTCAAATCCTTTGGGGTATATAGGTAGGAATGGAATTGCTGGATCATCTGGTAATTCTATGTTTAACTTATTGAGGAACTGCCAACGTATTTTCCACAGTGTCTCTACCACTTTATATTCCATAAACGATGCAAGAATATTCCAATTTCTCCACGTCCTGGCCAACACTTTTTTTCTTTTCTTTTTAATAGCTATTCTAGTAGGTGTGAAGTGTATCTCATTGTGGTTTTAATTTGCATTTCAGCATCTTTCCCTCTGTTTTTTTTGCCATTTGGACACCTTTGGAGAAATGGCTGTTTGAATCCTTTGCTTATTATTTAATTGGGTCATTTGTCTTTTTGTTATTAAAGGCAATATTTTGATTATGAAAATTTATGTTTTCTCTGGGGGCCTTATTTGAAAATACAAAGTATATTTTGGGATATCAAATAAGGTATTGGGGATTGAAGTTCTTTAGTTTTTAAGGAAAATGTTATTAAATATTTCATTTTTATCATTTTTTGTAGAAATGCAGTTCTCTTTAATTTTATAGCTTAGCCTTATGCCTGACTTCTGCCTTTAGTCTGCACTTAGCAGATTATCAAATTTATTCCTTTCCAAATTAACATCGTTTCACATTGATTTTTTTTTTGTTCAAGTCATAGAATGTTCTTCGCCCAACTTTTTTGTTGACCGTTTTATTGAAGTATAATTTATATACCATAAAATTCACCCATTATAACTATATAGTTCAATGATTTTTAGTCAATTTATACATTTGTACTACAGTTACCATAATCTAGTTTTAGGACATTTTGATCACCCTGAAAAGTTTCCTGGGGCCTGTTGATAGTTCTGCTTCTACCCTGAGGTGAACATGATAGGCTTTCTTTATCTCTTGATTTGCCTTTTTGAATTTTTCTTGTAAATGGAATCGCAATATGTAGTATTTTGTGACTAGCTTCTCTCATTGAACATGTTTTTTGAGGTTCATCCATGTTGTAATGTATATCCATAGTTTGTTCTTTTTAAAAATCTATTCCTTGGATAATATCACATTTTATTTATCCATTCACCAGTTGATGGGCATTTGGATTGTTTCTAGTGTTTAGTTATTATGCATTAATGAACATTCATGTGCAAGACTTTGTGTAAACATCCTCCAACTTTTATTTTGAAAAATTTCAACCCCATAGAAAGGTTGAGATAAGTAGTATGAATATAATGAACAATCATATATTCTTCACTTAGATTCACTGAGTATTGACATTTGCCACCCATGCTTTGTCTTTTTTAAATAAATATACTTTTAAAAGAACCATTTGCAAATATTATACTTTACCTCTTAAGTATTCCAATTTGAATCTTCTCTAAGAACGAGGACATTCTCATATATATCCACAATATTATTCATCACACTTAATTAGCAATTTGGTTTTTTTTTTTTTTCCTTTTGAGATAGAGTCTCACTCTGTTGCCCAGCGTCAACTCTGTTGCCATGGCGTCATCCTAGCTCACAGCAACCTCAAACTCCTGGGCTCAAGCAATCCTTCTGCCTCAGCCTCCTGAGTAGCTGGGACTACAGGCATGAGCCACCATGCCCGGCTAATTCTTTCTACTGTTTCTCCGAAGATAAGACCTACCCATAAAATAAGCCCTAGCAGGATTTTTAAGCATTTGTGCAGTATAAGCACTACCCGTAGTAAATAAGACCTAGTGATAGGTGTGGCTACACAGCATATCTGCACAACCCATGCAATTCATCCTGGAGCGGTAAAGAAGATGAGCAGTTCTTCTCATCTGCCCCATGAGAGCTCTCTTGCTCGACATGAGAGATTGGGGCCAATGGTTCTAAAGGAAATAGCGTCACAAGAAATTAAGGATGGAATTCAGGGTTTGGAGAGTTATGATGATGTTCTAGAAGAAGATGACTTAACTATATTTAAATAAATGTAGATTGTTGTACCATACTTAAAAAAAAAATAACACATCCCCGGAAAATAAGCCCTAAGATGTCTTCTTTAGGAAAAATAAATATAAGACCCTGTCTTATTTTCGGGGAAACACGGTATGTATTTTTAGTTGGCCAATTAATTTCTTTCTATTGTTTTGGTAGAGATGGGGTCTTGCTCTTGCTCAGGCTGGTTTCGAACTCCTGACCTTGAACGATCCTCCTGCCTTGCCTCCCAGAGTGCTAGGATTACAGGCATGAGCCACTACCCCCGGCCTTAATTAGCAATTTCATGTTAACTATTTTATAATCCATCCTGAAATTTACCCAGCTGTCCCAAAAATGTCTTCTATAACTCTCTCCTTCCCTTCTGAGCTGTTTAATAACATCCCCAAATGGTTTATGTACCACATTTGGTTTGGTATTTCTTTTATTCTCTTCTAATCTAGAATTGTTTGCCTGCCTCTTTTTGTTTTTCATGTCCTTAAGGTTTGCCTTCATGTGAGGGAGATTTGGCCAGGCATCCCACATTTTATATTTGTTTCATTGCTTTTTCATAATTTATGTTAGGTTAAACATTTTGGCAAGGATACTTAATATTAGGGTGAGGTTGTGTACTTTTTAACGCATCAAAGATTAAGTGGAAAAGTGAGTTATAGCATGAATCTTAATACCTTAAATGCTTTATTTTAGTTTAAAACAAATGTGCGTTACATTAAGGTGAACATAATATCAGGCTGTCCCCTTACTTTTGTATAGCAAAGTTTGATCACTTGGTTAAGGTGTTGAATGCCAGATTCCTAAAGGTGTGACTTTCTCTTTGTATTAATATTTAGTAAGTAATTTGTAGGATGAAACTTTGAGACCATATGGTATCTTGTTCTTCAATAACCTTTTACATAATTGCTCTAGTGTCCATTGCTTGAACTAATTACTATATTGGGGGCTGCATAGAATGCTTTCAAAAAATGACTTCCTAAATTGTATACTGGTTGAAAAGACATTTTATATCCTCTCCTTAGGTTTCTGTACTTTGGTAAACATACTCCAGATGTCTCCTTGACTTGTGGTTTGTACTTAGGTTTCAGAGAGCAATTTACTTATGAATTTATTGTGGTAATAAGTAAGGGTATGGAGATGGATTTTGTTTTAGAAGTTGCTTTTGATTTTACAGTGATATTTAATTGCAGTGTAGCACTCAGTAAGATGGTAGAGAAATTAATGGAATCCACTAGGATGGAAGGCTTTCTCCATAGTAAATAAACTCATAGATTTAATTATTTTTTTGCAGGTTTTTTTTAAAGCTTTTGGTAGAGTTGGCTGTTTGTCCTCTGTACTTCTAGAATTGCTCATACTGTAGTGGTGCTGATTAATCATGAGTAGAATCTCAGAACGTTACATTTAAGCCTGTAAATACTTTTCTTTCTTTTCCTGGGAAAAGGGACTATGGTATATCAGTAGTATCAGTAATTAATGTGAAGCTCTTAATATTTGCTCTATCATTGTGGTATGTGACTGGCTTGCTCCTGAACATGGGAAGTGTGTATAACAAAAGTCACTCATTCAAATTGATGAGACTGGTAGGTAAGTAAAAAAATGTGTTAAAGCCTGCAATATTAAAAAATAACTTGAATGTTTGGTTTAATTTAAAACATAGGCTGGGCGCGGTGGCTCACGCCTGTAATCCTAGCACTCTGGGAGGCTGAGGCAGGCGGATTGCTCAAGGTCAGGAGTTCAAAACCAGCCTGAGCAAGAGCGAGACCCTGCCTCTACTAAACATAGAAATAAATTAATTGGCCAACTAAAATATATAGAAAAAATTAACCGGGCTTGGTGGCACATGCCTGTAGTCCTAGCTACTCGGGAGGCTGAGGCAAGAGGATTGCTTGAGCCCAGGAGTTTGAGGTTGCTATGAGCTAGGTTGACACCATGGCACTCAAGCCAGACAACAGAGTGAGACTCTGTCTCAAAAAAACAAAACAAAACAAAAAACAAGGCCGGCGCGGTGGCTCACGCCTGTAATCCTAGCACTCTGGGAGGCCTAGGCGGGCGGACTGCTCAAGGTCAGGAGTTCGAAACCAGACTGAGCAAGAGCAAGACCCCGTCTCTACTATAAATAGAAAGAAATTAATTGGCCAACTAATATATATATATATAAAAATTAGCCAGGCATGGTGGCGCATGCCTGTAGTCCCAGCTACTGGGGAGGCTGAGGCAGGAGGATCGCTTGAGCCCAGGAGGTTGAGGTTGCTGTGAGCTAGGCTGATGCCATGGCACTCACTCTAGCCTGGGCAACAAAGCGAGACTCTGTCTCAAAAAAAACAAAACAAAACAAAGCAAAACAAAAAACACATAAATTTACATGATTTGCTTTTTTAAATGTAGGCCTAAGACCTTTACTTTGTGTATCAGTCAACTGACTTGAGAGCTATACATTATTTGTGCATAAGCCACACAAATAATACATCATTTGTGATAGCATAGTAGGAGTATGGCCTCTGGGACCAGGCCTTCTGGGCTGGAACCCTCATTCTCTGCCTTTTACTAATGTGGGAACCTAGGCAAGTTATTTAACTTTTATGTGTCTCCGTTTCTCCACCTGCAAATTGTCAAACACACACTAGCTTAAATGATTAGCTCGTTTAATCCTGCTGGTTACTGGCACGTAAGTGCCTAAGTAAGTGTTATATTAATAATAATTAATGTCCAGTTTTGGTTTTATTAAGTGGCATGAGAATCTAAAGACATATGAAGCAATCTGAGGGTATTCTTTCTCAAAAAAAGTTTAGTTAAGACTTTTTATTATGAAAAGTAAAAATTATATGTTTATGGTATATAACATATTTTGATGTATAAATTGTAGAATGGCTAAATCTTCACATACTTAGTATTTTTGTGGTTAGAACATTTAAAATTTCTTAGCAGTTTTCAAGTATACATTGTTATTAAGTATAATCACCATATTGTACAATAGATCTCCTGAATTTATTCCTTCCTATTGCATAACTGAAATTTTGTATCCTTTGACCAGCATCTACATTCCCCCTCTCCCACACTCTCTACTTCTATGGGTTAGGCTCTTTTGCATTCTACATATAATTGAGATAAGTCTGTCTGTGCCTGGCTTATTTCACTTAGCATAATGTCTTTCAGGTTCATCATGTTGTCACCAGTCAAAATATTTCCTTTTTAAAGGTAGGATAGTATTCCATTGTACATATACATGTATTTTCTTTATCCATTTATCCATTGATGGACACTTAGGTTGATTTCATGAGTTGGCTATTGTAAATAATGCCGCAGTGAACATGCATAGTCTTTTTTTTTTTTTTAAATCCATTCTTTGGATAGTATCACATTTTATATATCCATTGATCAGTTGATGGGCATTTGGATTGTTTCTAGTGTTTAGCTTTTATGTATTGATGAACATTCATGTACAAGTCTTTGTGTGGACATCCTCCAACTTTTTATTTTGAAAAATAAAGTGTTAGTAGCTTCTAAGTGTAGGTTTTTCCAGGTTGGTGATCCTTGGGAGAAAAGAATTTAAAAATGCACTACATAAGGCAAGCAAGCAGCTTTTTATTGAAAGGTTGAAAGCGAAAGTAACTTCTTAAGAGAGAGAGAGAATGTGTGTGAGAGAGAGAGAATGTGTGTGTGTGAGAGAGAATGTGTGTATGAGAGAGAGAATGTGTGTGAGAGAGAGAATGTGTGAGAGAGAGAGAGAGAAAGAGAAGAGAATGTATGTGGGCAGGCTCCAAAAGAGCAGGGGAGGTGGTGTGATTTTTGGTCTTTTGAAGTCTTACTAATTGAGGGAAGGAATATTCAAAGATTGGCTTTTACAAAGTATTTGGGTAGTAATTCCTAGAATTGGGTTCCCTCCCATTTTTATACATTATATAGTTGTTTTGGAACTGTCATGGCGATTTCAAGGGATGAGAAATTTTAAAATCACTATGTAAACGATATTATAATTAGTTGTAGTTCATGCAAGATGACAGAGATAGCTGACAAGCTGGGCCGAAGCCCATTCTTGCCTGTGATTATCAGCCCTCCCTAGTTAGCTTCTGCCTGAGGGTTGTTTACTTTTACACCTGCAAGTACTCTGCAAGCTCCTGCATCTGGTCTCAGCCCTGTCTCCTAATCTCCTTCTCTAATAGGAGTGCAGATATCTCTTCAGCACAGTGATTTTATTTCCTTTGGATATATACCCAGAAGTATAATTGCAGAATCATATAAGGTAGTTCTGTTTTTAATTTTAATTTATTGTTTCCCATACTGGGTGTACTCATTCTTACCAATGGTATACAAGGGTTCCCTTTTTTCGTATGTCCTTGCCACACCTACCTCTTGTCTTTTTGATGATAGTCATTTTTATAGGAGTGAGGCGATAACTCATTGTGATTTTTTTTTTTTTGAGACAGAGTCTTGCTTTGTTGCCCAGGCTAGAGTGAGTGCGGTGGCATCAGCCTAGCTCACAGCAAGCTCAAACTCCTGGGCTCAAGCAATCCTACTGCCTCAGCCTCCCAAGTAGCTGGGACTACAGGCATTTGCCACCATGCCTGGCTGATTTTTTTTTTGTATATATATTAGTTGGCCAATTAATTTCTTTCTATTTATAGTAGAGACGGGGTCTTGCTCTTGCTCAGTCTGGTTTCGAACTCCTGACCTTGAGCAGTCCGCCCGCCTAGGCCTCCCAGAGTGCTAGGATTACAGGCGTGAGCTACCGCACCCGGCTGACTCATTGTGATTTTAATTTGTCATTTCTGTGATGATTAGTGATGTTGAACATTTTTTCATATACCTGTTGGGTATTTGCATGTCTTCTTTTGAGAGATGTTTATTCAGGTTTCTTGTCCATTTAAAATATTGAGTTGTTTTCTTGCTATTGAGTTGTTTTGAGTTACTTATATATTTTGGATATGAACCCCTTATCAGGTGTATGGTTCGCAGCTGTAGGCCTGTAGTACCAGCTACTGGGGGGGAGGGAGGGAGGGAGGAGGCAGGAGGCTGAGGCAAGAGGATCACTTGAGCCTAGGAGTTTGACATTGCAGTTAGCTTTAGCTATATGTTGATGCCTCTGGCCTAGGAAACAGAGTAAGATCCTGTCTCAAAGAAAAAAAAAAAAAAAGGGCTGGGGGTGGTGGCTCAAGCCTGTAATCCTAGCTCTCTGGGAGGCCGAGGTGGGCGGATCCTTTGAGCTCAGGAGTTCCAGACCAGCCTGAGCAAGAGCGAGACCCCATCTCTACTATAAATAGAAAGATATTAATTGACCAACTAATACATATAGAAAAAATTAGCCGGGCATGGTGGCACATGCCTGTAGCCCCAGCTACTTGGGAGGCTGAGGGAGTAGGATTGCTTGAGCCCAGGAGTTTGAGATTGCTGTGAGCTAGGCTGACGCCACGGCACTCTCTCTAGCCTGGGCAATAAAGTGAGACTCTGTCTCAAAAAAAAAAAAAAAAAAAGTATGGTTTGCAATATCTCTTCCCAGTCCCAGTCTATAGGTTATTTCTTCACTGTGTTGATTGTTTGCTTTGTATACTCTTTCTAGATTTTTATGATTAGTTCCCCAGTCCTTAAGTTGTCTTGGCTGTGCTTAATATGCCAGCATCTTTTTTTCCCCTCCTAATAGCAACAGTGTCTTTTAATCTATTGAAAATAGTCAACATAGATTTTGGAGAAATAATGCTTTCTTTTTGCAGTTACTGGTTTAGGTCATAATTAATTAAATTATGTAATTGCAGTAACAAGTAAAACAGGCATAATTTTATAATAACACAGAAAAAACGGGTCTTGATAGACATTCAGCTTCAAAGAGCACTTGGCACGCTGTAGTTATGTCATGTGTTTTATGGGGGGGGTCTCAATAGTATAGGTTAATACAGCCAGTTGAGTAGAGTCTTGCCAAGAAAATTTCTGCTGTATTCTTTGAAGAAGAGGATGATGCTGCAGATTCACCATCTTGGGGCACTAAGGGCAACTATCTGTTGTAGGTTGTTTATTATGGGTCTTTTTTTCTGCCAACTTACAGCCCTTCATCTTGTTTTTTTGGTGATGGTTTAGACAGATGTTTGTGAGAGGTAGCAAGTTTTATGGCTAAGATGGTAGACTGACCTAGGACTATCAAAGTCTTCTGAGAACAATTAGCCAATCCTCAGCACAAATCCTCAGCATTGGAGAGGGGGACTGTGCAATCTAAGTTGAATTCTGTTTGCCGAATCTTGAGCACAGTGCTTTTTATTATAATATTTCCGTCACAGTTTTAGATGGGGGCAGAGTATGCTCATGAAGTTTGTGAATGGCATCAAATTGGGCAGAATAGGTGGTGGCTCACTAGAAAACTTGATTAAAGTTCAGACTATCCGATGGTTTAGAAAAGGTGAACAAACATAGTATGACATTTAGCTGGATCAGGACAAGATAATTTTCTTAAGGAAAGTAAATAGCTGTGGAAATTCAATATGGAACTAGGGTTTTTGTATTACACAAGTGATACTACAAAAAAATCCCAAAGTGCTAAGAAAACTAGTTGAATAAGGGTCATTGGTGCCTTTGCATCTTGCTTTCACAAAAGATTTCTCTGTAGCATGTGGTGCTGTTTGATAGTGTTTTTACCCACAGTAGAACTTCTTTCAAAATTGGAGTCAGTCCTCTCAAACCTTGCTCCTACTGTATCAGCTAAGTTTATGGAATATTCTAAATCCTTCGTAGTCATTTCAGCAGTGTTCATAGTATTTTTACTGGAAGGAGATTCCACCTTAAGAAACCACTTTCTTTGCTTATCCATAAGAAGCAACTCCTCCTCATCCATGCAGGTTTCATCATGAGATTGCAGCAGTTCAGTCCACCTTTAGGCTCCCTTCTACTTCTACTTCTACTTCTACTTCTACTTCTACTTCTACTTCTACTTCTACTTCTCCTTCTCCTTCTCCTTCTCCTTCTCCTTCTCCTTCTCCTTCTCCTTCTCCTTCTCCTCCTCCTCCTCCTCCTCCTCCTCCTCCTCCTCCTCCTCCTCCTCCTCCTCCTCCTCCTCCTCCTCCTCCTCCTCCTCCTTCTCCTTCTCCTTCTCTTGCTGTTTTTACCACAGCTGTAGTGACTTCCTCCACTGAAGTCTTGAAGCCCTCAAAGTCATCCATGAGGATTGGGATCAACTTCCAAATTTCTGTTAATATTTTGACCTCCTCCCATGAATCACAAATGTTCGTAATGGCATCTGGAATGGTAAATTCTTTCCAGAAGACTTTGCCCAGATTAATCACAAGAATCACTATCTGTGGCAGCTACAGGCTTATGAAATCTATTCTTAAATAATGAGACTTGAAAGTTGAAATTACTTCTTGATTCATGGGCTACAGAATGATTGTTGTGTGAGCACAAAACCAACATTCATCTCCTTGTACATCACCATCAAAGCTCTTCGGTGACCAGGTGCATTGTCAGTGGGCAATAATATATATATATTTTTTTTAAATATATTTTTTTTATTTCAGCATATTATGGGGGTACAGATTTTAAGGTTTCAATAAATGCCCTATCCCCCCATCCCCCCACAAGTCTGAGTTTCCAGCATGACCATCCCCCAGATGGTGTACATCTCACTCATTATGTATGTATATACCTGCCCCCCTCCCCCCTGCCCAATACCCTATTACTGTAGTACCTATGTGTCCACTTAGGTGCTGCTCAGTTAATACCAGTTTACTGGTGAATATACGTGGTGCTTGTTTTTCCATTCTTGGGATACTTCACTTAGTAGTATGGGTTCCAGCTCTAACCAAGAAAATATAAGATGTGCTATATCACTGTTGTTTCTTAGAGCTGAATAGTACTCCATGGTATACATATACCACATTTTATTAATCCATTCTTGGATTGATGGGCACTTGGGCTGTTTCCACAGCCTTGCGATTATGAATTGTGCTGCTGTAAACATTCGAGTGCAGGTGTCTTTTTTGTAGAGTGTCATTGGATCTTTTGGGTAGATGCCCAGTAATGGTATTGCTGGGTCAAATGGTAGATTCACTTGTATCGCTTTAAGGTATCTCCATATTGCTTTCCACAGAGGTTGAACTAGTTTGCAGTCCCACCAGCAGTGTAGGAGTGTTCCTCTCTCTCCGCATCCACGCCAGCATTTGT
>VSMD01036765.1:0-33645 GCA_008750895.1 Mirza zaza
TTTTTTGAGACAGAGTCTCACTTTATTGCCCAGGCTAGAGTGAGTGCCATGGCATCAGCCTAGCTCACAGCAACCTCAAACTCCTGGGCTCAAGCAATCCTAACTGCCTCAGCCTCCCAAGTAGCTGGGACTACAGGCATGCGCCACCATGCCCGGCTAATTTTTTCTATATATATTAGTTGGCCAATTAATTTCTTTCTATTTATAGTAGAGATGGGGTCTCGCTCTTGCTCAGGCTGTTCTCGAACTCCTGAGCTCAAATGATCCGCCCACCTCGGCCTCCCAGAGAGCTAGGATTACAGGCTTGAGCCACCGCGCCCGGCCTAGAATGAGAAACTTTACTAACCAAGGAAATGTTTATGCTCTCATTAAATGGTCTGATAGCTCCTCTCCCATTATGAAGATAGTTGTAATTGATTAATTATGCTATGACATGTTATATCATTGAATCATATCACTGATCTTTTGAGGTAACTGTTATTACTACCATGATTTTACAAATGAGGAAAGGGAGGCACTGCAAGATATCTGCTCAAAATCACACAGTTATCATCCAAACAGAAACCATGACCCCCTCAGAATGCTCGCGCTAAGTCAATCTGACCCCAGAGTCAATCTGACCCCAGAGTCCACGCTCTTCCCAGTGAACTTCCCAAGCTTGTCCATAGTCATGGATGCCCTCAGCCAGGTCTGGGGTGGCCAGAGCCCAGGCTGGGAGCCTCAGGTCCAGAGAGCACCCTAGCCAAAGGTTCTAAGTACCCTCAAGTAAAGCTGTGCAAATGCTCTATCGTCCTTCCCTAAGGGTGCCACCATGTGGGAAATATTAGGATGCACTGTCGATTCTGCTGGACTGCCTGACTTAGAAACATTTGGTTTTTATTTTTTAAATGAACTTTACTGAAGTAAAAATGTACATACAATTTCATGCACACATCTTAATGTACCCTTCCATGAATATTGGCAAGTGTATACACCCATGCAATCACAAGTCCTATCATCACTCTGGAATGTTTCCTTGTGTGCCCTTTACCAGCAATCTATTCCCCACACCCTGCCACAGGCAATTACTGATCTGATTTCCATCACTATGGACTGGTTTTGTCTGTTTTAGAACTTTATATAAATGGAATCTTGTTGTATTTCTCCTTTGTGTCTAGCTTCTTTCAGCATAATGGTTTTGAAATTCATCCATCTTGTATGTATGTATTAACATTTTATTAATAATTTTATTTGTGGTTTTAAAATAGATTCATTGAAATATAATTCACATACCATAAAGTTCACCCTTTTAAAATATACAATTCAGGCCAGGCGTGGTGGATCACTCCCGTAATCCAAGCACTCTGGGAGGCCAAGGCAGGCGGATGTCTCAAGAGGTCAGGAGTTCTAAATCAGCCCTAAGCAAGACTCCGTCTCTACCAAAAATAGAAATAAATTAATCAGCCAACTAAAAATATATATAGAAAAAATGAGCCGGGCATTGTGGCGCATGCCTGTAGTCCCAGCTACTCGGGAGGCTGAGGCAGCAGGACTGTTTGAGCCTAGGAGATTGAGGTTGCTGTGAGCTAGGCTGACGCCACAGCACTCACTCTAGCCTGGGCAATACAGTGAGGCTCTGTCTCAAAAAATAAATAAATAAAATAAAATAAAATATACAATTCAGTGGCTTTTTGCTATATTCACAGAGTTGTACAACCATCACGACTATATAACATTTTAATCACCCCCAAACGAAAACCTTGTATTCATCAGCAGTCATTCTCCATTTTCCCTTCTCCCTAGCCACTGGCAACCACTAATCTACTTTCTGTCCCTATGAATTTACTTATTGTTATTTCATACAAATGGAATCTTACAATATGTGGCCTTTTGTGTCTGGTTTCTTTCATTTAGTATAATGTTTTCAAGGTTCATCCATGGTGGTAGTAGCATGTATCAGTACTTAATTTCTTTCTTTCTTTTTTTTTTTGAGACAGAGTCTCACTTTGTTTTCCAGGCTAGAGTGAGTGCCGTGGCGTCAGCCTAGCTCACAGCAACCTCAATCTCCTGGGCTCAAGCAATCCTATTACCTCAGCCTCCCAAGTAGCTGGAACTACAGGCATGCGCCACCATGCCCAGCTCATTTTTTTCTCTATATATTAGTTGGCCAATTAATTTCTTTCTATTTTTATAGTAGAGACGGGGTCTCGTTGTTGCTCAGGTTAGTTTCGAACTCCCGAGCTCAAGCAATCCACCCGCCTTGGCCTCCCAGAGAGCTAGGATTACAGGCATGAGCCACCGCGCCCGGCCCTTAGTTTCTTTTTATGGCTGAATAATATTCCCTTATATGGATATACCACATTTCATTTATTCATTCATAAGTTGGTGGACATTTCAGTTGTTTCTACCTTTTGGCTATTATGAATATAATGCCATTGTGAATATTTGTGTACAAATTTTTCTATGGACATAGGTTTCTGTGGACATACCTCTTGGGTACATAGCTAGGACTGGTTGCAGGGTCATATGCTACCTGGATGTTTAACATTTTGAAGAACTATTTTCTAAAGTAGCTGCACTATTTTAGATTTTATTTAATTTTATTGCTGAGTAATGTTTTACTATTAGAATATACCACAGATTAATCAAAATCAAAAACTTCTGCTCTTCAAAAGGCACCATCATTGAAACAATGAGAAGACAAGCCACATTCTGGGAGGAAATATTTGCAATACATACATCTAATAAAAGATTTGTATCCTAAATATACAGAGAATTTTACAATTCAATAATAAGACAAATAATATGATTTTTAAAAATAAGCAAAACTTGAACACTTTCTTTTACTTTTATTTATTTTTATTTGCCTTGATTTTTCTGGTGTATATCAGGACAAAGACTTGAACACTTTCTAAAAGAAGATATACCAATGGCCAATCAGCACATGAAACATGGTCAACATTAATCTCCAGAGAAATGCAAATAAAATGGCAATGATGTACCAATAACACCTATTAGAATGGCCAACACTAAAGATTGACAATATCAAACCTTGGCCATGCTGTGGAATAACTGGAACTACCATACGTTGATTTTGGAACTGTACAATAGAATAATCATTTTGAAAAACAGCGTGGCAGTTTCTGACAAGTTAAACATACACTTATATGAGCCGACAGCTCCACTCTTCACTATTTACTCAAGAGAAACGAACACATATATCCACAGCAAGACTTACACAGGAATGTTTATAGGAGCTTTACTCACAATAGACAAAACTAGAGAGAAAAAAAAAAATCTGCTTTTTAAAAAAAGATTGAAATGTCTTTTAGCAACTGAAATAATTTCGTTCCCCCCTGGACTGTAAGTTCCAGGGGAGCAGGTTCCGTGTGTCTCTCTTATTTACTACATAGGCTCAGTGTCTGACGCGGAGTTAAGTGCCCAATAAGCGTTTGGTGAATGAATGAAAGAGTGCAAGCCTTCGTACATTAATGAATCTGTAGTCGTCATCCTTCGGGCCTTTTATTCCCTCATTCTTTGCTGGAACTAACGCTCTCCGGGCTAGGCCCGATGTGCTTTGTGGCCGCCCCGGGAAGGGGCATCGCAGGTCCGGGCTGCGGAGGCGAGTCCGTGCGCAGCGCCGAGCGCAGACCGGGCGGCGGCGAGGCACGCTCGGACCGACCGCGCGGGGCTGACCACGGACGGACAGACGGCGGACCCGCCGGCCAGACGCACCGAGCGGGCCGCGAGCCCCGCGGGCGGAGGGTGCCCCGGGCCGCGGGCCGCGGGCGGCGGGGGCGGGACAGGACAGACGAGAATCCGGCGGAGGTGAGGCCGGGGGCCGTCCCGCCCCCGAGGGCAGGCCCTGAGCCCCGGCCTCGCCCCGCCCCAGCCCGCTGGGGTGTGGGCTCCGGCTGCGCTCCGCTCTGCTCCCTTGCTCCCGAGCCCGCGCGGGCTCCGGCTCCAGCTGCCAGGGCGAGGGGGCCGGCCAGGGGCGCCGCCGAGGTCCCGGGCCCCGGAAATCGGGCGGGGACGGGAACCGGCTGGGGCCGCGAGGCCGCCTGACTCAGCCGCACGCTCGGATTTCGGGTTTTCTCGCCCGGGCCGGAGCGCGTAACTTCCTCATTCCCGCCTGGACCCCCCGCTCCCGGCGCGCCCGGCCGGGCCGGAGCCCTGGCAGCCCCGCCCCCTCGCGACCACCCCCGGCTTCTGCGCTGCCCCAGCTCGGGGCCATCCCGGCCTGGCTCGGTGTCCCCCTGCCTCTGCTTACGGGCCAGGGGCCAGGACTGAGGGACTCTGGATGAAGGACTGAGGTAAGGGACAGAGATTAGAGGGGTGTCAGCCGGGCGTTGCAGACGGGTGGGGCTGCAGAGAGAGGTTAGGGGTCAGTGGGAGCGAGGTGGGAGGGGAGGATGAGGACCTGTGGGAGATGGAGGACTTGTCGGGGTTAGGATTGGGTGCAGGTTCTGCAGGACACATCACTCCGCTGAGGCTTCCGCATGTTCCTAGGATGGAGTCCCCTGAGAACCTCTTCCCCTCCGGGGATGACCTGGACTCCAGCCAGTTACAGATGGAGTCGGATGAGGTGGACACTCTGAAGGAGGGAGAGGACCCAGGTACACAGGGAGTACAGATGGCCCTCGGGAGCGGAGGGAGAGGATGGAGCCTCCTGGGCTCTACGCTCATGGGCTTTCTTTCCCCCCAGCTGACAGGATGCACCCCTTTCTGGCGATCTATGACCTTAAACCTCTGAAAGCGCACCCGTTGGTGTTCGCCACTGGTGTTCCTGTCACAGCCCAGGTGGTGGGCACTGAAAGATACACCAGTGGATCCAAGGTGGCTGGCTGGCACCAGAGAGGAGGGAAAGGGAGGGCTGGCCAGAGTGGGGGACAGGGGCCCAACCAGGGGACATCAACTCAGTTCCTCACACTCCCAGGTGGGAACCTGCACTCTGTATTCTGTCCGCTTGACTCATGGCGCCTTTACCTGGACAACCAAGAAGAAGTTCCGTCATTTCCAGGACCTGCATCGGGACCTCATGAGACACAAAGTCTTGATGAGTCTGCTCCCTCTGGCTCGGTGA
This sequence comes from Mirza zaza, assembly GCA_008750895.1. Taxonomy (NCBI): domain Eukaryota; kingdom Metazoa; phylum Chordata; class Mammalia; order Primates; family Cheirogaleidae; genus Mirza; species Mirza zaza. Next base: position 5,063 of record VSMD01036765.1, read on the forward strand.
GGGGGACCAGACTGCTTCCTCTGAAGGGCAGGTGCCACTCACTCTCCTTTCTGCCTGTCTCACCCCCAGCCACAACCTTCCTGCCCCAGGCACTTTCCTTCCCCCGACTCTGGCCACTGGGCCCCCTTCCCTTGACCCTGGTTACTAGGAGACTTTCTCTGCTCAGCTCTCCCTGTCCATGGTTCTGTGCCAATATCTCAGCTGGGCTGGATGCCCAAAATGCCCTTGGCAGCCTCCCCTTCTCTTGTCTCCATTTCCAAAGTAGGGGACCTTCTCTCTGCCAAACTCTAGGCCTCCTCCAAGACCGTATCTCCAGTGCTTCAGGACCCAAGTTCCCAGCCTCCCAGCCTTTCCCTGACCCTCACCCCATCCTTTCCACAGCTTTGCCGTTCCCTATTCTCCCGCCAGAGAGGCAGCCAACAGGGACATGCCTTCTCTGCCCCGATCAGGTCCTGAGGGCTCCACCAGACATGCAGCCAGCAAACAGGTGCGACCAGACACCGTGTCCTCTGGGAAGGCGTTTGGTGTGCAATGGCTCTGGTCCCATCTGTGTCTCCCTCTCTCCCATCCCCACTTTAGAAATACCTGGAGAATTACCTCAACCGCCTCCTGACCATGTCTTTCTACCGCAACTACCATGCCATGGTAAGGTCCAGGGACTGGATGCCTGGGTCTTTGGAGGTGGAGCAGGAGAGTCCGACCCTCAGGGGGGCAGAGGGCCAGTAGCTGAAAGCCAGGTCTTTCCTCTGAGGTTTTGTCTTCCTCTGCAGACAGAGTTCCTGGAAGTCAGTCAGCTGTCCTTTATCCCAGACCTGGGCACCAAAGGACTGTGAGTGTCTGACACCCTTCACCCAGGTGTCTGTAGACATCGCTCTCGATTTCTCCCTGCCTGAGAATGGGGCAAGCAGTGCAGGGTGGGCTGGGGCTCTGGAGTCCTCATCCAGCACCTTGTCCCAATTGTCCCCACAGGGAGGGGGTGATCCGGAAGCGCTCAGGCGGCCACCGCGTTCCCGGCCTCACCTGCTGTGGCCGAGACCAAGTCTGTTATCGCTGGTCCAAGAGGTGAGGGCTGGGGCCGAGCAGCTGGGCAGCGGGTGGGTGACGAAGGAGATGGCAAGGGCAGGGAGGAACGCATGGAGCCCTTCTGCTCCAGGTGGCTGGTGGTGAAGGACTCCTTCCTGCTGTACATGTGCCTCGAGACTGGCACCATCTCATTTGTTCAGCTCTTTGACCCTGGCTTCGAGGTGCAGGTGGGGAAAAGAAGCACAGAGACACGGTATGGGGTGCGGATCGACACCTCCCACAGGTAAGGCCTCCCTGGCGTGAGAGACACCTGGGCCCTGAGGGGAGTTGAATAGCAGAGACCACGGGAGAGAGGAACGCTTTTCCACCCCCTTGGCCATGGCCATAGTTTTGAACCCGGGAGCTGGGCCAGCCAGATGCTTGAGACTGCTCTTAGGGCTGGACCCAGAGAAAGATTGTTAGTAGAAGCCTGGGGGTGGAGCTCCCAATATAAAAGAAAAGGAATTCCATTCTTTCATTTGTTCATTCCACAAACCTGAGTGACAATACTAGTTGCTGGGGATCCAACTGTGAATGAGGCAGAGGTATATGCCCTGTCCCTGTGGAGCTGTGGTTAGGGACTAAGGGAGGAAGTGGAAAGAAGGGTGGAGTCTCTTGGCAAGGCCACAGTGTGGAGGGTGAGGATTAGTGGTCCTTCTCATTGTTCCTGTCCAGGTCCCTGATTCTCAAGTGCAGCAGCTACCGGCAGGCCCGGTGGTGGGGCCAGGAGATCACTGAGCTGGCACAGGGCCCAGGCAGAGACTTCCTGCAGCTACACCGGCATGACAGCTACGCCCCGCCCAGGCCTGGGACCTTGGCCCGGTGGTGAGACACTGACATCCCTTCTGAGCTTGTCTGTGGCCTTCTTGGCCCCTTGATATTCTCTGAGTCCTTGATCCTCTCTTTTATGTCCTTTGACCCCTTCTGACTTCAATGACCCCCGTGACTTCTCTAATCTCCCTGATTCCTGACCTCTTTAACCATGTTGATCTCTCTGGTTTCCCTCTGACCTTTCTGACCCCCAAATTCAGTAATCTACTCTGACTTTTGACCTCTTCTGAGAGTGCCCCATTTACCCCCTTTACCACACTGACCTCTCTGTTCCTTATGATCTCAAATCTCTCCTTTATTCCTCATTTAATAAACATTTTCTGAGCAGGTACTATGTGGCTAGAATAAGTGCTGGCAATAGACATGGGCTCCTCTGGTTTAGGGAAGGGGGTGATCTTGTCATGAGACAATATGGACTTGCCATGCTGGTGACAGACACAGGGTAATGAGCACAGAGGCGGGGCAGCTACCCTGGCATGAGGCTGTCAGGACAGGTGTCCAGGAGAAGGTAACCCTGAGGTTTGCCTTAGCAAGTTAAAGAAAATGGAGAACAGTCTAGGCAGAGAATATAGGAATAGCCTGGCGTGTTTGGGCACCACCAGGACTGACTGCTGTTCCAGAGTGAGGAGGAGCGCTCAGAGGAGGGTCTGGGAGTTGGTAGCACCCTGATTAGTGGGCTAAGCTGAGGGGGTTGAACTTTATCATAGCCAGAGGGAGTCATGGAAGGAATTTTTTCTCAGAGGTGCTGTTGATGTATATATTTTTATTTTATTTTATTTTATTTTATTATTTATTTATTTATTTATTTTGAGACAGAGTCTCACTCTGTTGCCCGGGCTAGAGTGAGTGCCGTGGCGTCAGCCTAGCTCACAGCAACCTCAAACTCCTGGGCTCAGGCAATCCTTCTGCCTCAGCCTCCCAAGTAGCTGGGACTACAGGCATGCACCACCATGCCCGGCTAATATTTTTTATATATTTTTAGTTGGCCAATTAATTTCTTTCTATTTATAGTAGAGATGGGGTCTCGCTCTTGCTCAGGCTGGTTTTGAACTCCTGACCTCGAGCAATCCACCCACCTTGGCCTCCCAGAGTGTTAGGATTATAGGCGTGAGCCACTGTGCCCGGCCAATATATATATTTTTAAACATAAAAAGTAATAATAGCTAATATTTATGTAGCATTTACTATGTGCCAGGAACAAAATGTTTTGCATGTATTAACCTATTTGATGCTCATAACAGCTCTGCGGAGCAGGTACAGTAGTTATCTCCACTTTACAGATGAGAAAATGGGCAATTGGAGGTTAAGGAACTTGCCCGAGGTTATAACCTTGTATAACCTTGACTGGGCATAGTGGCTCACACCTGTAACCTCAGAGCTTTGGGAGGCCAAGGCAAGAGGATCTTTTTTTTTTTTTTTTTTGAGACAGAGTCTCATTTTTGTTACCCAGGCTAGAGTACCGTGGCATCAGCTTAGCTCACAGCAACCTCAAACTCCTGGGCTCAAGCAATCCTCCTGCCTCAGCCTCCCGAGTAGCTGGGACTACAGGCATGCGCCACCATGCCTGGCTAAGTTTTTCTATATATATTAGTTGGCCAATTAATTTCTTTCTATTTATAGTAGAGACGGGTTCTCGCTCTTGCTCAGGCTGGTTTTGAACTCCTGATCTTGAGCGATCCACCCACCTTGGCCTCCCAGAGTGCGCAAGAGGATCTCTTGAGGCCAGGAGTCTGAGACCATCTTGAGCAAGAGTGAGACCCTGTCTCTATAAAAAAAAATAAAAAAAGCCAGCCATGGTGGTGTGTGGGTGTACTCCCAGCTACTTGGAAGGCTGAGGTGGGAAGATCATTTGAGCCCAGGAGTACTAGGTTGCAGTAACCTATGATTGAGCCACTGCAATCCAGCGTGGGCAACAGAGCGAGACCCTGTCTCTTAAGAAAAAAAAAAAAGACTCTGCTCTTAACCACTATACTAAATTGTTAGTTATAAAAAATTAAAATAATACGTTAACACATTAAGTAGAAAATTAAAGTTCCTATTCATCACACAGCTGTGTACCCCCCTACTCTTTCCCTGTACCCCCTCCTAACAACTCCATTTCTCTTCATGAAAGTAAAGCTGGCAGTAGTTTGATATCTATCCTCCTAGAACCTAGGACCTAGATCTTTTCATGCATATTTTCATATACACATGCACATGTTACTTTTTGTTTTGATGTAAATGAGATCACATACCCTCTTCCATGCCTTTTTTTCCAATTAATACATGTGTTAGAGATTAGATATTTAGGTTATTTCCCATTTTTCACTCTTACAATGCTGCAGTAAATACAATCTTTGCCTAAGCATTTTATAGGGTGAATTTCTAGAAACAGAATTACTATGGACTCCTTCCCTTCCCCTCCCTTTCTACCAAAAATGAAAAAAAAAGGAAAAAAAAAATTACTGTGAGTATTTAATGGTATTAAAGGGTATGTGCATTTAATATTTTGATAGTGCCAAATTATCTTCTGAAAGGTCTAAATAATCAATATATATTCCCATGGTCTGTGAGAATACTTCCTTCCCCATATGCTAATAGTGAATGTTACCAGTGATTTTAATTTTGATAATCTGGTAGATTTTTTAAAAAATGTTATTTCATTTTAGTTTCAGTGTCCTTGTTTATCAGCGAAATGGAACATCATTTCCCCTGATTGACCATTTTAATTTCCTCTGTGAACTGTCAGTTCTTATTCTTTGCTCATTTATCAGTTGGCTATGTCTTTTTCTTATTGATTTGTTGGTGTTCCCTTTATGTGATGTATTAGTTCTCTCAATCTTCAATTTCTTTAATTTATTGCGTCTTTTGTAGTTTTTATTTTAATTTAGCTCATAATGGCCATCCCCATTTTGATATATCCAATACCATCTGTCCTCTCTGATTATTCCTGATCTTTGACCCTGTTGTCACCTCTGACCCATGGCTGTCCTCCGGTCTTCACTCTCCAGAGCTTTCTGGCTTCTGGCTCCCCTGACCTCCTTGGCTTGGGCTCCCCCCAGGTTTGTGAATGGGGCAGGTTACTTTGCTGCTGTGGCAGATGCCATCCTGCAAGCGCGAGAGGAGATTTTCATCACAGACTGGTGGTGAGTGGGGAGAGGCCCACGGAGGAAGGGACAGGATTGGGCCTGGGGCCAATCAGCATATGGGTCGGAGGAGGGGGGAGACGGCGAGGCTGGTTGTCTGGGGTGTAGCTTGGCCTGAATCCTCCGCCCCAAATCCCAGGTTGAGTCCTGAGGTTTACCTGAAGCGTCCGGCTCACTCAGACGACTGGAGACTGGACATTATGCTCAAGAGGAAGGCGGTGAGGAGAGTGGTCAGGCTGGAGGGGGCTGGGGTTTGCCTGTGGGTGGCGGTTGATTAGAAGGGCTGCAGCGTGGGAGAAGTGGGGGAACCTGAGGTGTCAGGGGAGGGCGAGTGCCCGTCCTGGCTCTGTGCCTGTCAGACATCACCTCCTCCCTCTCCCTCTTCCCTGAGGAGTATGATACCTTCCTCTTCGTGCTCCCCTCCGCCTGGCAGGGATTTCTCTCCCAGTATGTGGAGCACTTTATTGTGTTACCCGAGAGTGCCCGTGTCTACTCTCTCACTGGACTAATTAACATCACTAGTTGCAGTCCAAGGCATAGTGCCTGCCACGTGGCAGGTCTCTGTGGATGTTGATGGATGGGAGGAAGGATACACAGATGAAGGACGGTGGGCGGCAAGTGGATGGATAGAGGATAGAAAGGGAGATGGATGAGAGAATATGAGTTGGAAAAGTGGAGGGACAGGAGGGGGAGGGTAGATGGATGGATGAATGATAGGTAGTAGATGAGGGGATGAGTAAACGGTTGGGAGATGGATGGAGAGATAATGTGGGGTGTGTGGCTAGATGCATGGATGGATGAGTGGGCGAGCAGACCGATGACATTCAATCTAAGTTTGCTGCACGCAGCAAAGCAGTGTGTATGTGGCAGAGCCTCCCAGGCAGGGTGGAGGGACATACAGGAACCCTGAGCATGGGGAGGGGTTTCGGAGGGTGGAAAGGGGCTGTTCTCTGAGGATCTGATTCCTCACTCACCACCAGGAGGAGGGCGTCCGCGTGTCCATACTGCTATTTAAGGAAGTGGAATTAGCCTTGGGCATCAACAGTGGCTATAGCAAGAGAGCTCTGATGCTGCTGCACCCCAACATAAAGGTGACTGTCGGGCCTTGGAGACACTTCCCACACTAGAACCCTCCTCACCACATGTTCCCAGCTCCCAGCCCTCTCTCTCCCAGAAGGTCTCATCCTTCCATCTTCTCGTTCTCCCTCCCATTGCCTCTTCTGTCTTCCCGCACCTGAACCCCCCCATGAACATGTCCATACCTGCTCCAGGTGATGCGCCACCCAGACCAGGTGACGCTGTGGGCCCATCACGAGAAGCTCCTGGTGGTAGACCAAGTAGTGGCCTTCCTGGGCGGGCTGGACCTTGCCTATGGCCGCTGGGATGACCTGCACTACCGACTGACTGACCTCGGGGACTCCTCTGAGTCAGCCGCCTCACAGGTAGCTCCCCGGAGGCCTTCCTGAGCGCCCCCAAACTCAGATAACCCAAATCCACGCCCCTTCCCAGCTCCAGCCTTCCCCCTCCAGTCATTGCAGGCATGCCCACCTCAGCGTTCCTTGACCTTTCTGGGACTGCCAGAACCCACTTAGAAAATGCTACACCCCAGTGCCATCTAAGGATATTGGATGTCCAACGCAGTCAATGGGGAGGGCTGGGGAATGAAACTCTCTCTGTCTCATTCTCACTGTCTCCGTCTCTCTCACACTCTTTCAGTGTTCCTATCTTCTCTTGGCCCTGGCCCTGGGTGACCCCATGACCTCCCTTTGCCCCTGGCTTGGATATGTTCCCCCTACAGCCTCCCACCCCGTGCCCAGACTCTCCGGCCACCCCAGACCTCTCTCACAACCAATTCTTCTGGCTGGGCAAGGACTACAGCAATCTTATCACCAAGGACTGGGTGCAGCTGGACAAGCCTTTTGAAGGTGAGCCCCTCTCCTCCAAAGCCCCCGAAAGCTGGGAGCGGGGGCAGAAGTTGGGGCTGGGACTGAGGATGGAACAAGAGGGGCCAAGGGGAGTGCAGCCTTGCCTCCAGCAGTCTCCTTCTCCTCCCTGCCCTAAGTGTCCCCGAGAGAGCAGCTCTGGCCACTCCCCTGATTATCCTGCGACCCCCAGATTTCATTGACAGGGATACCACACCCCGGATGCCATGGCGTGATGTTGGGGCGATTGTCCATGGCCTGCCTGCCCGGGACCTCTCTCGGCACTTCATCCAGCGCTGGAACTTCACCAAGGTGCTCACCCCTCCGGTGGGGGCTGGAAGTAGGGAGGGAGGCAGGGTCAGCTTGCCACCTCCTGCTGACTCTGCCATGCCTCCACCTCAGACCACCAAGGCCAAGTACAAGACACCTATGTACCCCTACCTGCTGCCCAAGTCCACCAGCACTGCAAACCAGCTCCCCTTCACGCTCCCAGGGGGACAGTGCACCACTGTGCAGGTGAGGCTCCCCACTTCAGCCAGCACCGCCCTTCCCTTCAGCCCGGCACCCCAGCTTACTCTCCCCGATGCGCAAGTCCCCCAGACTCCTCCTCTCCTGGGACTGGAACCACTTCCTATTCACTGTCCCTCTAGGTCTTGCGGTCAGTGGACCGCTGGTCAGCAGGAACTTTGGAGAACTCCATCCTCAATGCCTACCTGCACACCATCCGAGAGAGCCAGCACTTCATCTACATTGAGGTCTGGCTGGGTGAGGGCAGAAGGAGAGAATGGATGGGATGTCCCAAGAGAGAGGCCTGGGAAGTCAGTGGGGCCGTCGTTATCGAGGGCTGCTGTAGCTGGGCTGGAACAGGAGCAGATGCCTGGAGCCTGGGAGCAGGACAGGGCTGGGAGCTGAGGGCAGGGCCTGGGCGTGTCTGCTGATATCTGTCTCTGCTCCCTGCCATAGAATCAGTTCTTCATTAGCTGCTCAGATGGGCGGACGGTTCTGAACAAGGTGGGCGATGAGATCGTGGACAGAATCCTGAAGGCCCACAAGTAAGGTGGACTGTCCGGAAGGTGGGGGCTGTGAGTGTGGCTCAAGCCCCACTGGAGGGGGTGGGGTTCGAGGGACCGGTCACACCTCTGACTCCAGCCTCTCCCCAGACAGGGGCAGTGTTTCCGAGTCTACGTGCTTTTGCCCTTGCTCCCAGGCTTTGAGGGTGACATCTCCACAGGTGGTGGCAACTCCATCCAGGCCATTCTGCACTTTACTTACAGGTACAGACCCCTCGCCAGACTCTGCCTCTCAATGTCCACCCCCTGTGCCCCTTCCTGACTCTGTCCTGATCTCTCCCTGCTGGACCTTTGAGGGCCATGTCTCTCCTGACCTCTTCCTCCCTCTCCATCCTCACCCTTTTTTTTCTTCTCTCAGGACCCTATGCCGTGGGGAGTATTCCATCCTCCATCGCCTCAAAGCAGCCAGTGAGTGCCAGGAACTGGGGGTTCAAGCCCTGGGCCCTGGGGAGAGGGAGATTGGGGAGCTGTAGGCCTGGGAATGTGGGGAAGGAGGCTGTCATCCTTGTGTACCTCCAAGGCTACTCAGACCACAGGTGGCCTTTCACTGCAGGGAGAATCATACAGACCAGACTCTAGGAAGGCCTCCTGAAGTGAGAAGAGACGTGGGACAGGGCCCCATCTACACACAGGGGGCACCTTGACCCTACTCCCCTCTCTGCTACCCCATCTCTCTCCTGCGCAGTGGGGACCGCATGGCGGGACTATATTTCCATCTGCGGGCTTCGCACTCACGGAGAGCTGGGCGGGCACCCGGTCTCAGAGCTCATCTACATCCACAGCAAGTTGCTTATTGCGGACGATCGGACAGTCATCATTGGTCAGAGCCGGATCTGGGCCCCTGGCAGCAAGAGGAGGGTGGAGAGGGACAGGGGGATGAGGGAGTGGGATGACAGGATGACAGAATCTGCAGGCTGAGTTTCCCATGGGGGTGGAGGTGAAAGAAGGTGTCGCCCTCAGGCCAGTGCCCTGCTAAAGGTGATGGGGCATGGGGGTGGTTCCCCTGGGCCGAGACAGACATAGTATGCCCCCCACGACCCCAGGTTCTGCAAATATCAATGACCGGAGCTTATTGGGGAAGCGGGACAGTGAGCTGGCTGTGCTGATTGAGGACACAGAGATGGAACCATCCCTCATGGATGGGGCAGAGTATCAGGCGGGCAGGTTTGCGTCGAGTTTGCGGAAGCACTGCTTCAGGTAGAGCCTGGGTGGGGTGTCACAGGTGGGGGCCAAATAGGGGGGGGTCTGCCTTTTGAGCCAGACATGATGGCTGCTTAGGAGTAGTACTGGATTCCCAATAGGCAGACATCTAGCTTAGGGGGTGATCAAAGCAGGAACACCAAAAAAATGCGGAAAAAATACTTAAAAAATAGTCTGGGGCCCAGTACAGTGGGTCATGCCTGTAATCCTAGCACTCTGGGAGGCTGAGGTGGGAGGATCCCTTGAGGTCAGGAGTTCAAAACCAGCCAGAGCAAGAGTGAGACTCTGTCTCTACTAAAAATAGAAAAAATTAGCTGGGTGTCATAGCACGTGCCTGTAGTCCCAGCTATTCAGGAGGCTGAGGTGGGAGGATTGCTGGAGCCCAGGGGTTTGAGGTTGCAGTGAGCTAGGCTGATGCCACTGCATTCTACCCAGGGTGACAGTGAGATTTTGTCTCAAAAAAAAAAAAATTAAAAATAATTGTTTTTTGAGCATCAAAGTCTGTTGGACTCCTTTATACTTATTTTACTCTTTTATATTGCATTTATTTTAATTACTTGAGTAGGGCCAATATAACTTCTGGTACTCAGGTTCTCTCGGGATTAACCTGGCCCTACTGGGACCCCTCTCTCCTGCAGCGTGATTCTTGGGGCAGATGCCCGGCCAGACCTGGATCTCCGAGACCCTGTCTGTGATGACTTCTTCCAGTTGTGGCAAGAGACAGCTGAGAGAAATGCCAATATCTATGAGCAGGTGCGAGCTCAGTGGGGATGGCCTGGGGGAATTTACAGATTATCCTGCTCAGGGTAGGATGGAATGAAGCCCCTCCGCACAGTCATTCTCAGAAAGGGGATGAGAGTCTGGGGGGCATTTGCTGCCAAGGGATTCAGTGGCCGGGGGCGGTGTGGGGTGTCAGAGATGGTGTGGGGATGGGGGAGTCCAGCCCAACTGAGCTTGGCTTCTTGGGCAAGTCTCCCCAAGCCTTACTGGCTTCTGTGCCCCCTTGCTCACAGATCTTCCGCTGCCTGCCATCCAATGCCACACGTTCCCTGCGGACACTCCGAGAGTATGTGACTGTGGAGCCCCTGGCCACAGTCAGCCCTCCCTTGGCCCGGTCTGAGCTTACCCACATCCAGGGCCATCTGGTACACTTCCCTCTCAAGTTCCTAGAGGATGAGTCTTTGCTGCCCCCCCTGGGCAGTAAGGAGGGCATGATACCCCTAGAAGTGTGGACATAGCTGAGGCTCCAGATGGGGAGAGGTCACCAGCTGCTGGGCTCCACCAGATCTGGCTCCCTTACGTTAACCCTGTGGTCAGAGGGCAGTGCCCTTTGAGATCTGGGGAGACAGGCATCCCTGAAGGGGACTAGAGAAGTCACAGAAGACCCTTACTTGAGAAGTAGCCAAAGAGGGCACTCCCAATGCTAGGCTGGGGTGGCAGGAGAGAGTCAGAAGGAATTTCATCCTCCCTGCTGCCCAGTTCAAACCACTACCACAGAGGAGAAGCACAACTCCTGCCAGGGTGACCAGGATCAAGCCTCTTATTCCAGGAGGAGTGGACTCTGCCCTAGGCCTTCCCCATCTCCCCTTCCTCCTCCTGCCCCTAAACCCCCTCCCTGCCCCAGGGCCTCTCCCAGCCCAGTGCTGCCAAGGTGGAGGGAAGGATGAGGCCACTTTTGGCTTCAGCCCCCACTAGAGGTGGGAAGGGGGCACACTAACTCCCTGTACCAACCTGCTGACAGACACTAACTCTATATCCGTTTGATAAGCATTTCATAAATAAAAGTATAGAAAAGGTCCATGCCTGTTCCTTGTAGGAACTGAGTGCTGGTCTCAGCCTCCCCTCCCTGCCTACACAGGGCACTAGTTGCCTTCACCTTATCTCCACCCCACTCCTTTCTTCTTTCTCCTGTCCCCATCTCTGTTCTACTTGTCTGTGGCTCTGGGAGCTGGGCCACCTGGCTCCTGAGAGGTGTTCGTACAGTGCTACCTGGGTAGAAGGAAGAGCAGGGCCAAACCAGGGCACCTGGACAAATGCCGAGCTGACCTTGTAACTGCAGATGAGGGAGGTGTGCGATGAGAAGGGCCTGGAGAGGACACCTCTCCTTCAAAGGACAGCCCTGGTGGAGGCTTTGGGAAGTCTCTTTGGGAGTGGTTAAGGGTATAGGATTGATTTTAAGGAGAATTAGGCCCAAATCCCAGACTTGTCAGTTGGAATCTAGGTGACCTTGTCAAGTCACATCACTTCTCTGGGCCTTGGTGGTCTCAGGGAAATGGGAATAATGTTTACATGACTGGCTTGCTGTAAAGACTCAGTCATTGACTCAAAATGTTTACTGAGTACCTGTTGCTTGCCAGGTTCAACATTGTGGCACTTATGTTCTGGAGTTTCGACTGTCCAGTACAGTAGCCACTAGCTACATTTGGCTATTCCAATTTAAATACATGGAAATGAGAATTAAAAATTTAGTCCCTCACTCATACTCACATTTCAAGTGGTCAGGAGCCACTTGTTGCTAGTGGCTAGTATATTGGACAGTGCAGCCAAAGACTGTTTCTATCACTGCACAGAGTTCTATTGGACAGCACTGCTCCAGAAGGAAAAGATAGAATAACTGACATAGTCTATGAAAGAGCATAGCGCATGCACTGAATCGAGGATAGTTACCTTCCAGGAGGGGCATACACAGAGAACTTCAACTCAGTTGGTAACTTGCGTTTCTTAAGCTGAATGGTTAAGTATATGGATTTACACATACACCCCCTCCCCCCCACATATGCATAACTTTTTGCAAGTCCAAAATATTTCACAATTAGAAAAAAGTTTAGCACAGGTCCTAACTCTTGTCGTTCATTCTCCCAGCCTCACTCCTGTAGTCTCAGAATTGACCACAGAAGCAGGAGAAACCAACGGAAGGAGAGGGAGGACTTTAGGAAGCCTTCCTGGAAGCGGGGTGTGCTGGGTAGGTGAGGATGTGAAGAGAGGGAATGTTGTTGCCCTGTCCTGTTCTCTCCTTTTAAGTCCAGCCCTCAGTCCTCTCAAGAAGCCACTTCCATGCAAGAAATCCCCCACCCACATATACCACATCTCTCCTCTCTCCAGCACTAATTTGTTAATTAGCCTCATTGTCAGTACTAACTGCCCTTTCCCTAGGGGGACCATTACCTCATTTAAAGGAGTAGGGTAGAGGCAGCAGCTGCCCCAGGCTGGGCCAGGGGATAGGGGAGCTTCTGCCCCACACTGTCCATCTGCCTTTCCCTCCCTCTTCGTGCAGTTTCTTGAATGGAGGCCAACCACGGTGCAGGGGGACAAAACAGAGGGCTCAGAATCTGAACAGTTGGCTCTAGATCCAGAATGGAAAGAGTCCAGTCTCCCAGGGTTGATGGGAGGCCCTGAGGGCCACTGTGCCTGTGCCTCCAGGGATCCTATAATTTGTCTTATTTTTAATATTTTTACTTCTCTTAGAGCATGGTCCAGAGCTCCCTCTACCACCACATTGTCTTTTTTTTTTAAGTTTTTATTATGGACAACTTTAAATATATATATATATATAGAGAGAGAGAGAGAATATGAACCCTCCTGTCTCCATGTATTTCCATATATCCTTACTCTAGCTTCAATAATTATCAGCACGGGCCAGTCTTGTTCTCTTTCCTCCCCACCTCTGAGATTATATTGCCTCTTAGGACTTGGGTGGCCATTTATCCCACCCTTGTGATCTTGATTTGGAATTCACTCATTTAGTATGTATCAAATTAAACACTCTATGAGTCAGGCATTAGTAAATTTACTGAGGACCCAGTATATGCTAAGTGCTTTACATACATAATTTTATTTTATCCTAACCTCCATATTATCTCTGTTTTACAGATGATAGAATTGAGCCTCTGAGAGGTTAATGATTTGCCTGAAGCCCTAATTTCAAATTCCATGCTTTTCCTACTATCCCAAGATCTTAACCTTGAGCTAATACTGTGCCTACCTAGACAACAGATGCCTTCATTAACTGATTTTCTAGTGGGTGCCAGGCCCTGTGTTGAACAAAACAAACATCATTCCTGCCTTTAAGGAGTGTGAACTATAATAACATCTTAAGCTCCCCCAGATGACTGAATGGACCCCCTCTTAGCCAAGAGGACCCTAGAAATACCAAAAAGCTGACTTGTCAGCCATGGGAAGGGTGGTCAGACACTCCTCATCTTGCCCTCCTCCCTTCTTGTAGCTACCCTCTGTAACTCATTCACAGGCCTAAGGCTATGCAAGACAAATCTACAGGTCCTCAATTTACATAACAAATCACTTGAGTCTGGATATTTGGCCTATGGCTTATCTCTGATTAACAGACTTCCTTATCTTCACTTAAAACATTCTAAGGCTTTAGACAAAGCTTCATTTTTTTACCAATTACAAACACATCAAAGAGTCTTTAAACCCACCTATAACCTGAAGGCCCCCCTCCCTTGAGATGTTCCACCTTTTGGAGCCAAACCTATGTATACCTTTGGTGTATTGACTTAGGAGTAGTTCCTGTCTCTGAAATGTGTAAAACCAAACTATAACCCAATGGACAGTGAGTCTACTTGTGTGAGTACCTCTGGGCCATGGTCCTCAAATTTGGCTCAGAATAAACCTCTTTAAATTATTTTACAGAATTTGAGTTATTTTCCGTTGACAAACAGAGTGACATCAAATTTGAATTTTAGGAAAATCATTCTGGGTATGAAGAATTGACTTGAGGCCGGGCGCGGTGGCTCAAGCCTGTAATCCTAGCTCTCTGGGAGGCCGAGGTGGGCGGATCATTTGAGCTCAGGAGTTCAAGACCAGCCTGAGCAAAAGCGAGACCCCATCTCTACTATAAATAGAAAGAAATTAATTGGCCAACTAATATATATAGAAAAAAAAATTAGCCGGGCATGGTGGCACATGCCTGTAGTCCCAGCTACTTGGGAGGCTGAGGCAGCAGGATTGCTTGAGCCCAGGAGTTTGAGGTTGCTGTGAGCTAGGCTGACGCCACGGCACTCACTCTAGCCTGGGCAACAAAGTGAGACTCTGTCTCAAAAAAAAAATAAATAAATAAAAATAAAATAATAAGAATTGACTTGAGGGGGTTGGGTAGGAAGGCCAAGTAGGATATCGTAATGGAGGAAAGTAGGGATTGTGGCTTGGTTAGGACAATAGTGAGGAAAATGATTTGGCAGGAAGGAGAGCAAGATTGAATGTGCATCCAGATGCTAAGAAAGGTCCAGAAAGGAGGGTGTTCAGCTTTTTTCCAAGGACCTATCAGTCAAACTCTGGTAAGTGATGTTTATCACTTACTGGTGATAAAGGCTGGTGGTGGAGTCTTTCGGATAACTGTTGGTGCTGGAAGAGATCTTGAGGGTCATACAGTCTTCCTCCTCAACTTCACAGTAAAAGAAAAGCCCAGGGAAGCAAAACAATTTGCTGGAGGTCGCACAGCATGTCAGGGGCAGAACATGACTTCCTGTTCTTACACAGCATTACCCAGCCTCCACAGAGGCTAATGGCTAGGGGGGCTGTGCCAACACGACTAGATCTAAGGTGACCCAAGCAAGATTTGAAGGGATTGAACACAGATTTCTCCTCTTCCCCTCTGTTGCCCCTTCCCCCACGCACCACTCCAGGGATCGGTCAACGAATAATTGTTGAAACAGTTCCTTTGTGCAGAACACTTTGTTAAGAGAGGTGCAGTAATTAGTCTGCGGTGGGATTCCCTAACCAGAGATCTGAGGTCCCCTCCTCAGTACTCCCCATTCCAGCTAGGGAAGGGAGTAAAGGGCATTCCTGAGGCAGCCAGTACCCCCCTTCCACCGCCCCCCCACGCCCACGTGGTTTCTCTAGCCAAGTTTTCACAGGGAGGCCACTCCTTCAGCGGCTCCACTGTTGCCATGGCAATTGGGTGGGTGGACAGCCCGTCCTATCTGGAGGCCACCCAGCCCTCGCGTGGGGAGTTACCATAACAACTCCCCTAGTAATAGAGGGGGTTGGGTCCCGCCTCCCTTCCCCCGCAAATAGAGAGGTGGGTGGCTTGATTGGCAGCTGGGCACACGAAAGAAGGTGGGAAAGAGAAGGAAAGGCGTCAAAGGAGATCTAAGAAGGAAATAGGGGAGAGACAGGGCAAAAAACAGGCAAGGGAAGGAAACGCGTGTGCGCACGCGCGCCAGCTGGTGGGCGCGCTCCGCAGCCGCCTCGGCCGCCGCCCACTTCTTTCACGCCAGGCTCGCGCGGTCGCTCGGTCCTCGCGCGCGCCTTTCGCCGTCTGTTCTGCGCCTGCGCGCAGGTGTCGGCGCTTAGGGGGAGGGGGACCCGGCGCGCTCACGTCACGTTCCCTCTTCCACCCTCCCTGTGTACCGCCGCTCTGCGCCTGCGCAGGAGAGTCGGGAGGCTCGGGTTGCAGGCTCCGGGGCGATAGCTCCTGTCAGGCGGTGGGTCGGTCCTCCCGTCGGCCCTCCTCCTCCCAGGTCTCCGGGGGAGGCGCGGTGGAGTCCGCCCCCAGGGTCCCCGATGGGGGAGAAGCGGCGACGGCGGCAGTGGAATAATCGAACCGGAGCGTGAACGGCCCCGGGGCCCCGTTCCCCGCGGAGGCCATGGGCGACCCAGCCCCCGCCCGCAGCCTGGACGACATCGACCTGTCCGCCCTGCGGGTGAGCGCGCCGCCCCCCAGCCTCGCCCCGGTTCCCGTCCCCGCTGCAGGGGAAGGAGCGGGGTGGCTGCACGCCTCACGTGCTCCCTGGGCGCCCCTTCCACCAGCCTGGTTTCCCTCCCCAACCCATGCCCCTTTCCTGGGCTCCCGCCACTGCTGGGCGCCCGCCCTCTGCTCCCCTTCTCTCTCCACTCGCTGCAGATTCTGGGAGGCAGTTCGGTCCCCACCCTGTGGTGCCCCGCCCCCACACTTCCCTGCCACCCCTACCTTTACTCTGGGGTTCGGGACTCCCTTCAAGGTGTTTGAGGCACACCTTCTGGCTCCCCTAAACTTGGGCCCTCCCCCACAATCCGCCTGCAAAAATCTTTGCTGTGGCTCCTCACCTCCTCCTGGCCCAGTTTCCACCTTTGCCCTTACTTCCATCTCCTTCCTCCCCCTCTTTCTTGGCTCCTGGAATTTTGACTTTGTAACTGTCTTGACAGCCTCCCCCTCATCCCTCTTTCTCTTCCTCGCCCACCCTTGAATTGTATCCCTTCCCTGGTCGGAATTTCATCCTCCCCACCCCACCCCACCCTTTCTGCTGTCACCCTCAATCCCACGTTTGGTTTGCCCTAACCTTTCTCTCCTGTTTCAAGTGCAGCAGTCCAGAACCTGGCATTTCCGGTCTCAGGGTCCCTGAATATTACATTACCAACTCTGCAGCATTGTGGGGCTGGGAGGGTAGACAAGTGCACTGGGGGAGGAGGGGAAGCATTTATTCTATTCGAAACTCTAGCACGGACTCGGAAGAGGATGTTTGTATATGTACACACACAAAACACACGCAGCATGTGGTCAGGCATGGTCAGGCATGTGGTCAGGCGGGAGGTTTGGAAAAGCAGTGGGTATGTGTATGTTAGCTGAGGGGTGGAAACAATGGAGATCACTCAGGGGAGGGGCTGATTAGGAAAGGGGTTGAGAGGAAACTACTGCAGCAGGAATTTCTTCCAAATATCCATTTATTGTCCCTCGTGGGGCACTTACATGCTCTGGTTTAGGAGCTTTCACAGCATTTGTGTGTTTTCTTTAGGAGGGAGCTTTGGCTTAAGGGGCAACTTAGTGATTTCAAGGTGAACACTGCAGACCATCATCCAGGTGGTGTTTTGATCCTGTGCCCTTCCAGTTCTCAACAGGCCAAGGTGTGGGGAGAGCAGGATTTCCCAGCTCTAGGTCAGCTTTTCTGGAGGCCTCCGTTCAAATTGTCTTCTGGCTTTTGAGTTAGCCAGGGAACATGGCCAATAGCGGGAAAAGGCGGTCAGCCACACAGGTGCCCCGGATAAGACTGGAGCGGAGAGGGGAATTGCAGAGAGAGCAGAGTCATGTTGTTAATTGGGTTTCTCTAGGTGACACAGTTTTTTCTTGCCATTCAGGTCATAATTTGTTTGGTGCAATGTTGGGCTATGAGACCTTACTTGCTGGAGATAAGGTGATAAGAGGCTAGGGAAGGAGACTAGGCATTGAATTTCTGTGTGTGTGTTGATGGGCAGAGGGTCTGAAGGCTTTAGGAGGGAGATTCTTAAGGTCAGCGTAGCCAGGGCTTAAACTGGGCTGCTCAAGTCGGTTGGGATATAAGATGGACATCCAAACTCTGAGTAAAGTCCCTTAATGTGCTCTGCTCTAGGATGAACCCTCACCTTCCCTTCCTACCTTGGTTTTTGATTAACTCTGGTTACAGGTTCCTGTGTCTGTGTTGACTGAAATACAATAAAAAATGGGTGGGTCTAAACCATGACCTTTGGTTTGAACTTTGTGGGACTCTGCTTGGGCTTCTCTTTTCTTTTAGTCTTTTCTGGTAGTTTGGCCTGGACCCTCAACCTGGGATTTCCAGCAATTCTGTAAATACCCTCTGTCCTTGGATATGGTGTTTCCCTTCTGGACTTCTCAGCTTGAAGCAATGTTAGTATCCGTCTTCAATTGCCTCCTCCCTTATTCTCCTCCTCCTCCTCCTCCACTCAGGAAGCTGAGTGACCTGCTCCCAGTACTTCTGTCTGTCCTGCCTTATGCTTCTTAAGAAATCATTCTGTGTCCCCTGCTTCCACCTCAGTACTCCAGGGCTAGAGAGAGAAGTACTTTCTTAGAAATGGGCTAGAGAGGGCCCGCTTTCTCCTTGCTGCTGACCTTTTCTCGGCGCCTATCCCCTCCACTCCGCCTCAGAGGGCTGCTGTGGCACTGTCAAGCACTAGCTCAGTCATCTTTTGTTCTGTTCCTGTCTGTTTTCCAGTGAGAAATGATGTTTCCCTTTACTAAACCATCTTGTATTGCAGGCTGGGGAGGAGGATGGGAGAAGACTATATTCAGCATTTATTAGCTGGCCTTAAACAGTCCAGAATGTCTTTCTGTTGTTTCAAGATAAGGCTTGGTTTTCAGCTGGTGATGAGAGTAATAGTCTGATATTAGGGAAGATTGAATTACATCAATCTCTTAGCCATGTGAACCTGCCCGCTTTGTGGCCACAACCACCCCTTACCTTTTTGAGGCTTCTTTTCTCTACTGCATGAAACTATGGCATGGTGAGAAGCAGCATGGGGTTTGGAGTTGTATTCCTGAGTTCAAGTCCTGGCGTCCTCACCGTGTAACCTTGGCCTTGCTCTCATTACTGCAGATTCTGCCAAGAGTCTTACCTCTTTAAGCTCTGTTTTCTCCTGTATATTGGGTATTATAGTAGTACTGAATTCAGAGTTGCTGGGGATTAAATGAACATTACATTACATTAAATGAACTGTACATTAAGTGCTTAGTTCAGTTTTGGGCAAATAGTGTGGTAGCCCTTATTGTGTTTGTTATCAAATTGCAATCAGAGAAGCCTTCCAGGACAACTGTATCTAAAATAGCAAATATCCCTTGCTTGCTTTATTTATTTATTTTGAGACAGAGTCTCACTCTGTCGCCAGGGCTAGAGTGCTGTGGCATCAGCCTAGCTCACAGCAACTTCAAACTCCTGGGCTCAAGCAATCCTCCTGCCTCAACCTCCTGAATAGCAGGGACTACAGGCATGTGCCACCATGCCCGGCTATTTTTTCTATTTTCAGTAGAGAAGGTGTCTTGCTCTTGCTCAGGACTCAGGCTGGTCTTGAACTCCTGAGCTCCAGTGATTCTCCCACCTTGACCTCCCAGAGTGTTAGAATTATAGACGTGAGCCTCTGCACCCGACCCTTACTTTATTTTTATATAAAATTTTATGTAGAATTCCCTTAGTCTGCTTTATCTTTTCTTCATAGTATTTATCACCAGCTGACATATATATTTATTTCTGTCAACACCAACTAGAATGTAAGTTCAGTGAAAGCCAAGAATTTAACTGTTTTGTTCATTTTTGTATTCCTAGTACCCATTGCAGTGTCTTTGTACATAATGGGGGCTCAAATGTTTGTTGAATAAGTGTGTAAGTGAAAGCTCCTAGCACAATACTTGCTTAAAGAAAGTATTCAATAAATGTAAGTCTTTTTAGGTTTCCTCTTGCCCCTCTTTTATATATATACTCGTAAGAATATTTCTTTTCCAAGCTGTTTTTGGAATCAGACCTTGTCTGGTAGTAAACAGGGTTCTGGAAGCCTCCATCTGAGTGATGCCCTTGAAGTAAAGTTAGGATCATCCAAGAGAAAAATGTGGGCCTTTTGTTTCAAACCTTGTCCCTGTGTCCAAGCTTGGTTATATTCCAGAAGAATCTTCTGACTTGGAACTGTTGGCTTCTCATGAAGGATAAGTATCAGCGGAAGTGGTTGGGACAAGGAGGGGCATACCCCAGGCTGACTACTTTCCTTTTGCATTGCTCCTTTTGGTTGACCCACTTCATAAATCAAACAGCTTCTTTTTACTGTTAGACTAGCTGGAAGTTTTAGACTGCAGTGTCCTTGAAACTATGGAGCTGTGCTTCGTATTGCTGTCTTGAAATAATATCATGGAGCACATTCAAGAAGGACTTGTTGCTAGGTGGTAGCTGCTGACAGAGATGTTCTTTTTCAAATGATATTTTGTGTTGTGTCTGTTCTTTGGAGAAGTCTCCTCGCCTTCCTCCTCTCTTCATGTGGCTGTGGAGCCAGCACGACTTGGAAAGCTGGCAGTTCTGGGCATGCATTTCTAAGCTGCTGAGCAACGTGGGACTGCTGCTGTGTTCTGATGTGCTAGCTGTCCAAATGTTGACGACAGATGCCTTAGGCAGGGGAATGGGAAGACTGACCTCCTCCATAATGCAGAAGTAAGGGCATTATGTAGTGACTTTTTTTCCTGGAGAACTGCAAGTGGGAGCTGGGGCCATTTGGGTAGCTTGTGGCATTTGCAGTGAAGTGACATGCTGCTTTGGCAAAATGATAAAAGAGAGCTTACAGAGAACTTTGCTGAAACTAGGTGTTAAGCCATTCCCCAAACAAGGCGTGAGACGCCCCCATCTTTTATGCTGTGGGATAGGACAGATTGCCATAGTCCTTAGTGATATACTTGGAGGGGAGGTTCTTTGGTAAAGTGAGGTTTTGGCAGTTAAGGTAACAGTAAGAATATCAGCAAGAGCCAGCTGGTCCACCTCCATTCTCTTGTCCCAATAGCTCAGTTAACACTATGCTGTATAGAAGAAAAAAAAAAAACGCTGATTTTAAATCTGGCCTCCATTCCTCTCAGCTTTGAACTGTGTGCCTATGCTTGGACATGTAGAGCATCCTCGTTTGTCATTTAGGGTACAAGATGGCAGGAAGTGTGCAACTGCTCTTGATAAGATTGCATTCTGGCATAGGTCTATAAATAAGGAAAACAGTAACCTCTCAACCCAGAAACATAAAACAGTTTCGGACTGTGCATCTCTAGAAGCCATCTAAGAGTCTGTCCACCTGGCTGGGCGCGGTGGCTCACGCCTGTAATCCTAGCACTCTGGGAGGCCGAGGAGGGCAGATTGCTCGAGGTGAGGAGGGCAGATTGTTCGAGGTCAGGAGTTCGAAACCAGCCTGAGCAAGAACGAGACCCCGTCTCTACTATCAATACAAAGAAATTAATTGGCCAACTAATATATATCGAAAAAATCAGCCGGGCATGGTGGTGCATGCCTGTAGTCCCAACTACTCGGGAGGCTGAGGCAGTAGTATCTCTTGAGCCTAGGAGTTTGAGGTTGCTGTGAGCTAGACTGACGCTATTGCACTCAGTCTAGCCTGGGCAACAAAGTGAGACTCTGTCTCAAAACAAACAAACAAACAAAAAGAGTCTGTCCACCTAATCTTTCTGTCTCCAGGCAAAGTTGAATCAGAGAAAATTATCAATAATATCTTTTCCTGTAAGTCAGTTACCAAAGGTTGTCAGGCTGTTGTATGCAGAATCAGGTTCTGTGTCAGGGTTGGGGAACCTGCAGCCTCAAGGCCACATGATACTACAGGAAGAAGGTAATATTGTGCTCAATACTATACAAAGCCATTTAGCCAGAACTCTGGGAGCATCCACCTAAGAAATGCCTTTGCAAACTCATGCTTTCTTTTTCTTCACTGCTATTGCTTTCCTCAATATTTTAGAACCCTGAAGGTTGGGACGTTTTTGTTAAATCTGATTGTTATGAATTACACTTATTTTCTGTTATCCTGTTGTCTGTAGTCAAGAAACTAGGTGTTAAGCCGTTCCCCTTGAACATTCCTCTTGAAATCTGATGTTCAGTCCACTCCCTTTAGCATCCACTTTATACCACTATCCCTCTCAGTCTTTTCTTCCCTAGGTTGAAGAAATAGAATGAAAAGTAATTGGGTTAATAAGTCAACTTTGACAGTATTTCTTGAATACCCATGGAATATAGAAAAATACAAAAACATTACCTGGTAGAAGATTTGGACCTTGTCCACAGTTCACATTCATTTTCTCCTCTGTCCAGTTCTTGCCATTCTCCTCCCAACCAACCAGTCCTTGAGTCTGGGCTTCTCTCATCTATGGAAAGTTCCTCTAGAGCTGTGGTCCCCAATCCCTGGGGCAAGGCCCAGTACCAGTCCATGGTCCGTTAGGAAACGGGCTGTGTATCACTGTCTGAGCTCCATACCACCTCCCCCCTACCATGACACTCCACCCCACAACCCTCTGTCTGTAGAAAAATTGTCTTCCATGAAACCAGTCCCTGGTGCCAAAAAGGCTGGGGATCGCTGCTCTAGAGGGTAGTTGAAAAAGTTCTTGAGGCTCTTTGTTCTTACTAAGGGTGGGGAATGGTAGAGGGGGCAGAGAAGAAAGTGACCCAAGGGAGCCCCTGGAGATTTTGTTCAGTGGCCAGATAGCCTGAGGATGTACCTGCTACTGGGGGTAGGATTTCATGTTCTGTTTGAGGAAAGATTTAGAACCAGGCACAGAGGACACAGTGGTGAACAAGACAGACATGGTTCTCCTACAGTTTATTGGGGAGGAAATTCACAAAATAATCATTCATATACATACATATATATATATATACACACACACATAAAATTGCAAGCCACGATAAGGACTGTAGCAGAAAACTTTAACATGCCATGAGCACATGTTACTTTTGCTTTTTATAAGACAAAAATATTTGGTTGGTTGATCGAGAGAGACATAAATTATATGTCAGAAAGCCAAGCTGGCGTTGCTACAGAAAGAATAGATGGAGGTGAACCAGCAGGTAGAGTTTGGTAATGGCCAGAATTGGGAGACTCTGGAATGGGGCCATTCTTAGGTTGGAGCATTTAGTCAACAACCAAGGGCCAGGAGCCTGAGGATGGGGTGGAAACTCCAGGCTTAACTTCCAGAAGGATTTCTTCTGAACCTTCCTGTGGGAGGGGAAAAATAGTTTGTTTTAAAAGATAAGGACATGTATATGGAAAAGGTATATGACTCAGATAACCCTCAGTTTTACTTATTTGGGGGGAGGGTCTGTGGACTCTCATGTGGCTGAGCAGAGGGTGGGTGTATGAGGGAGAATAGTGTACCACTAGATGTTATTAACCTACATGGTGGCTAGGGTTTGGAAGGAAGGTAAGTCTCACAGAAGTAAGAACAAGTAGGCCCAACCCTGGGCTTAGCTCTTGTGGTCTGTGGGAAGTGGGATTCTTTCTAACATTAGATAGATCCTCTATATAAATAGATTAAGATTCTCAATTTACATTGTATACAAGTAAAATATGAGTGGGGTGTGTAGGGGGAGTGTTACTGATTTTGCATGTTTGAAATGAAACGGGTTGGGGAAGCCACAAGTCTTAGGCTTCTTGGAGGAGCCAGACTCCAGGAGCAGCTTGAATGTCAGGAGGATGGCAACGTAGAAGATGGTGGGGTGGGCTGTGAGAAGTGTTTGGTGGCACAGCCTGTGGGAGGAGCCTGAGTGGCTGGAGAGAGATGAATGGAGGGAGTGGGGGCCATTTGCCCAGGAAAAACGTTGATGTTTGGTAAGGAAGGAGGCAAGAAGACTCATCTGAGGAGTTCATGTCCCCATAGCAGGAGACTCTTTCAGGGCCAAAGGTGACAGGTGAGGTGGGGAGTTTCTGTAGTCACAGCTGGGAACCCCCACCATTCAGAGTCTGTGGCTCTGTATGTGCATGTGGCAGTGAATGCTTTTTGGTTCTGTCTTGGGTACTTTCACCTTGCCTTTGGGATGAGGAGGCTTCCTGCATGCAGGCCTGATATTAGCCGGTCTTCTGGGGGATTGGGAAATTTCTCAAATGCTTTTCTGCCAGGAACCATCTGAGGGTATGATTTGAAAGGCTTGGATTGCTGAATTGCTCCTGGAGCCACAGGTTTAGAGGAGTTTTCCATGAATAGCGGTCCTTGCAGGGACAGCCTGAGAATCAGTAGAGCTGGGTGAAGAAAATTCCACCTCCTTTAAGAGCCACTTGCAGGGACAGCCTGAGAATCAGTAGAGCTGGGTGAAGAAAATTCCACCTCCTTTAAGAGCCACCTCAACTTCTGGGTTTTTTTCCACAAAGCCTCCCCTGACCATGCCAGCCCTCACTGATCCCCTGATTCACTTTCTCACAGGTGTTACCATTTAGCATTTGATTATCGATTGCCTTATATTGAATAATGTCTTACAGTCTAATTTTTCCTGCCACTTCCTTATGTATAGGGACTGTGATCCATATTTTCTGTTGATCCCTCGCTGTGCCAATAAAAATGCTGAGCACATAGATCTAAGTATTTCTGTGATGGGTCCTTTCCTGCTAGAATCAGTCCCCTAGCAATACAGGATGCCTGGAGTATGCTGGGCCCAATGGCATATAAAGCAGTTTAGGCACTGACTTAGTAGTTCTCAACCACGGTGCACCGCCTTCCAAGGGGTGTTGAGAAATGCTGGGGAGGGAGGCTCAACTGTCATAATGTCTTGCGAGTACTGATGGGATTTAGCACACGGGTATCAGGGATGGCAACTGTCCTGCAATGTCTGGGACAGTGCACTAAAGATTTTTCCATCTGGATTGCCAGTAGTGCCTCCCGGGAATTTGTTATGGACATGGGAGAGAAGCTGGGAGAGGGACTAGACAGGCTTCCCCCATAAAATAGGAGGTAGTTCCCAATCCCCCTTGTTTACTTCTTTCTGGATGGAGAGAGGAATGTAGGCTCTAAATTACTTTTGTGCATGGCACATATCTCTTCTAACAGCTTTTATTTGTCTGCCAGCATACCTCCGAAGGTAAAATGGGTAGGCTCCCAGCCAGACTGTAGGGAAGATTTTCATGTTCTCTTTTCACCACCCACCCACTTTCTTTCAAGGCACATTTATAAGAAAGTAGCTGAAGCATGCAGTACTTGGTCTTTAATTCACAGTGACTCTGGGAAGAGTCTTTAAGAAAACAATTGGATAGGGCACTCCAATGCCTGTAAGCAGCATGAGGCAGATACAGGCATGTACATGCGGGGTTTGAGAGAGGTGCCAGCACATTTGTCTCTTCTCTCAGGTGTTTTCATCCCACAGTTGTCCTTTTGAAGACAGAGGTGTGGAGAATGAATGTCATTACTCATGTTGCAGGGGAGTGACCAGAAGGTAGAAGACACCTTGCCCAAGTGTATCCACTGGGGGTGGGCAGTGGCTAGGAGCAGAGCAGCTAAGCAGGACACACCAAAGCTGCACAGCCGAGTTGCTATTCACGTCTCACTGACTCCAAATTTGAGTCAGGAGAGCAGAACTTGATAGGCCCCTGGCCTCGTCTAGTTGAGGTGCGGAGAAGCTGGAGAGAGTCCCTCTGACCTTGGCAAGGCCTTTCATCACTGTGAAACTACCTGTCAGTAGGGCAGGAGGAACATCACTGTGTGGATCAGAGCTGGTTGGTTCTCTATCCTTCTAGACCTCTAGTAAGCCCTTCTTTTTCTGTCTTTGGTCCGGAACAAAGATTGCTCTGATAGAAGTCATTTCTATTATAACGTGGATTCATTTCAGAAGGCAAGTTTGGGGGCTGGAATAAGAATAGTAATGAAAGCTTACTATGCATGGCTGGGCGTGGTGGCTTATGCCTGTAATCCTAGCACCCTGGCTGGGAGGCCAAGGCAGGAGGATCACTTGAGGTCAGGAGTTTGAGACCAGCCTGAGCAAGAATGAGACCCCATCTCTACTAAAAAAATAGAAAAATTAGCCAGGCGTTGTGGAGTGTGCCTATAGTCCCAACTACTCGGGAGGCTGAGTTAGGAGGATCGCTTGAGCCCAGAAGTTTGAGGTTGCTGTGAGCTAGACTGATGCCACGGCACTCTAGCCCAGGCAGCAGAGTGAGACTCTGTCTCAAAAACAAAACAAAAAAAAGAAAAAAAAAAAAAAGAAAACTTACTATGTAATAGGTTCTTTCCTTATGTAATCTCTTTATCCCTCACAGTAACCCTTTGAGATATAGTGTGTTTTCCTCATTTTCAAGATGAAGAAACCAAAGGTATACACTTTGAGGTATAATGTATTTTCCTCATTTTCAAGATGAAGGAACCAAAACTTAGAGAAGTTAACATGGAAGTTAAGTAACTTGCCTAAAGTTGGACAGCCAGTAAGTGGCAGAACCCCAATTCAGACTCAAGTTTGATTCCCTCCAGAACTAGAGTTTGTGTTCACCTACCTGCTCCCAGGTGACAAAGTATATGTGAGGATAGGGCAGGAGGGCAGTCTTTAGCTAGCATTCTAGACTATGTGCAACTGGTATTGTTTTCTGCTTGTTTTAATTATAAATGTGTAATTTCTGTAACCTGCGGTAAACAGGCTTCTTGGGTTGGCTGAGGGCTATAACACCATCCATAACGTTTCCTGGTAAAGTATTTGATGACTTGCAGAATATGTCCTGTTTCATGGATTGGAGACAGCTTTATACAAAAAATAGTTGCTCCCCCCAGGAGCACATGGTCTAGATCTATGTCTTGATAGAAGACAGGTTTTGTTCTATACCTCAGACTTTTTTTGAGGTAAGAGGGAGTAGATAACTTCAGTCCAAGCCTTTGGAAACTGCTAGTGGGCTGGCATTGGTGGGCACATACTGGGAGTACAAAGCTCCATGGGGCTTGTGCACAGAACTGATAAAGATTTCTGAATGTTTGGCTGCTGAGCAGAACACTCTGATGACAAGAAAGGAAGGACATGCAAAAGAATTCAGAAGATTTAGTGTGGAGGAAAGAAAGTTGAATAATTCAAAAGAAAGCCTGATCTTCCAAGGGAGGAGAGGAAGGCTGTCTTATCTTCCCCTACCCTTTAAAAAATTTTTTTATTGTGGTTAAATGTACATAAGACTTACCATTTTAACCATTTTTAAGTTACAGTTCTGTGACATCAAGTAACTTCACGTGGTTGTGCAACCATCATCACCATCCATCTCCAGAACTTTTTTATCCTCCTCAACTGAAACTCTGTACCCATTAAACACTGACTTCCCGTCCCCTCCTCCCCCAGCCCCTGGCACCCACCACTCTGCATCTCATCCTTTTTTGTGTGTGCCAAGTTGAGCAGAGGGTCTGACGTAGCAGGTGCTTAATATTTGTCAAGTCAGGTGAGGTGAACTTCTCAGAATTTCATGTGCCAACCCAGAACACACCCCTCCCTCCTGGCTCTAATGCAAGATGATTGGCCTCTGAAAGGGATTTTAAATGAAATGGCTGCCTGGAATCACAAGAGAATTGGGCAAGAGAAGTTAGGGTTTCTCTTCTGTATTCAGCTCCTTTTGCCATCCTCCAGCTATGAGTTGCTCTCTGGTTCTGTTGTGCTTATATGCATCATCTTGTTTGTTTTCAGCCTCTTACTTCATCTCATCCTGGGGGGCTAGTGGGCAGGTGCTAGAAGAAGTTAGAAAGGAGGTCATTTAGGGGGTGAAGACAATAAAAATGAACAGCTTTTCTGCATTCATACCTGCATGCGAGGGGTACATGTGTTAAAGGGAGGGGGGGGTCCCTTCCTGGACCTCTAGGTCTGGACAGCTTAGAGCCAGGTCAGGCTCTATATCCCTCTGTGATGTCTACACCCTTGGACAGACCAAAGCATGACCTAGAATTGAATTGGAGTTTTCTTTTTTTTAAAGAGATGGGGTCTCAGGCTGGGCCTGGTGGCTCACGCCTGTAATCCTAGCACTCTGGGAGGCCGAGGTGGGCTGATTGCTCAAGGTCAGGAGTTTGAAACCAGCCTGAGCAAGAGCGAGACCCCATCTCTACTAAAAATAGAAAGTAGAAACAAATTAATTGGCCAACTAAAAATATATAGAAAAAATTAGCTGGGCATGAAGGCACATGCCTGTAGTCCCAGCTACTCGGGAGGCTGAGGTAGAAAGATCGCTTGAGCCCAGGAGTTTGAGGTTGCTGTGAGCTTTGCTGACGCCATGGCACTATAGCCAGGGCAATGGAGTGAGACTCTGTCTCAAAAAAAAAAAAGAAAAGAAAAAGAAACCTCTGCATTTCCTCAAAATAGTGTCAGATCCCAAGGATTGAGGGAGAGCTTGAGGACTCATGAGGTCCTCTGTCTTCTGTTCACAACCTGAGAGGAAGCTACATGTATTTAACATTACCTTCCAGGGCTACTCAATACTGAATCGTCCTTCTCACCAGAATTCCTCTCACTGCAATCTAAAGTCTACTTTTTTCCTTAGATTGAGGCAGGTATGAATTAGGGCCAGTTGTTTCCTTTGGTCTGGGCTAGTCTACCCAACCTGGTTCTCAAAGTTTAAATGAAAGAATGTTCCAGTTGCTGACTCCTAAGAACACTAACGTCTTTAGGTGTTATCCTATAGTCTGGCATTATGCCTATATATTGTTGTTTTTTTTTTTTTTGAGACAGAGTCTCACCTTGTTGCCCAGACTAGAGTGAGTGCCGTGGCGTCAGCCTAGCTCACAGCAACCTCAAACTCCTGGGCTCAAGTAATCCTACTGCCTCAGCCTCCCGAGTAGCTGGGACTACAGGCATGCGCCACCATCCCCGGCTAATTTTTTCTATATATATTAGTTCGCCAATTGATTTCTTTCTATTTATAGTAGAGACAGGGTCTCGCTCTTGCTCAGGCTGGTTTCGAACTCCTGACCTGGAGCAATCTACCCGCCTCAGCCTCCCAGAGTGCCAGGATTACAGGCGTGAGCCACTGCGCGCGGCCCTATGCCTATATATTGTTATCATCACCATCACTAATAAAAGTAAAACGTGGCCGGGCGCGGTGGCTCACGCCTGTAATCCTAGCTCTCTGGGAGGCCAAGGTGGGCGGATCGTTTGAGCTCAGGAGTTCGAGACCAGCCTGAGCAAGAGCGAGACCCCATCTCTACTATAAATAGAAAG
>VSMD01036766.1:0-20468 GCA_008750895.1 Mirza zaza
GCCCTGGCAGGATGTCCCCCAAATCCAGAGCTGGAGACGTTGGGTACCTGGAGCTCCCGAGAGACCTGGCAAAGCAAAGCTGAGAAAGGAAGAAAAGCAGAAGGAAAGAGGCCAAGACATCAAGAAAAATGTAACCACCTCTGCTTGGAGGGCAGCGGGAGGACAAGAGGCAAACAGAAATGGGAGGAAGCAACCCCACGGCCATGCACAGACGAGTGGATGAACAAACTGCGGTGCAAATGCACACAACGGGGTGCGATTCAGCCTTAAGGAGGAAGGAAATTCCCACACTTGCTGCGACGCGGATGAACCTCGAGGACATCGTGCTAAGTGAGATGAGCCAAGCCCAAAAGGACAAACACTGCAGGAAGCCCGGGGTACCCAGAGTAGCAGAAGTCACCGAGACAGAAACTTTTAACACAGGTGTTACCAGGGGCTGGGAGGACAGGGGCATGGGAATTTCCCAACGGGGACAGTTGGGGACGATGAAAGCATTCCGGGGACGGATGGTGGCGAGGATCGCACAACTGCGTGGGTTGTCCTTAAAGCCACTGAACTGTGCGCTTAAAACGGTCAAGTTTATGCTATGTGTATTTTGCATACACATTTGTAATTTGTCACATTTGTGATTTGCCACATTTGTGATTTGCCACATTTGTGATTTGCCACACTTGTGGTTTGCCACACTTGTAATTTGCCACACTTGTAATCTGCCACATTTGTAATTTGCCACATTTGTAATCTGCCACATTTGTAATCTGCCACATTTGTAATCTGCCACATTTGTAATTTGCCACATTTGTGATTTGCCACATTAAAAAAAAAAAGTTGCGTAGACGCCTGCTGTGCACGTGCAGTGCAACCCCGAGGAGAAAGCGGGCGCTCGTGGGCGCTGGAAGACGCCAGCCCTGTCGTCTAGACACGCGCAGGGCGCGGCCACAGACGGGCAGACAGACGGCTCTGTCCTGCCATCAGCGTGCCAGGCTCGCCACGAAACCGCCACCGAGGCAGAGACACCTCCAGAGCGAGCAAGCGAGGGTGGAAGCACGGCGCGGGGCCCCAGTTCCCCTCCGACGTGACTCCAGGGGGTCCCCCGTCCTGGATGCACACAAAGGGGCGTGGCAGCCCTAAGGGGACGCCGCCGCCTGCCACGCAGTCATAGTGCCACACGTGGAGGGGTCCACGCTGGAGGACACCCATCGCTGCCACTCGCTTGGCCGGGAAGCCTCAGGCATGCAACGACTTCTCCAGGCTCCGCGTTCTGTCCTCCAAACTAGGGGACAGGACGCACACTGCACGACGCACACGCGTGACAGCTCGTGCCGAGGGTTAAGGACGGCGCACGTGCGGCCCCAGAGCACAGCCCGAGCCGGGAGGCGCTAAATCGAGCTCTGCTATTGCTGTCACCGTCCGTATGGCTCCTCCCGCCCCAGCTCCCACGCTCCCACGCGGAGCCCAACAGGCAGGTGACGGTGACAGGACAAGGGGGGCAGGTGACAGCTGGAAGGCTTCCCGCCTTTGGGAAGAAACATGAGCGAGGCAGAGAAAGCCACTAGAGCAAGCCCAGCAAGAAGAATGCGGAGAAGCAACACGACAGAAGAAAAAGCAAACAGCTTTACTCTTTCTTGGAGAATCGGTGTCTGTAAATTGCCTTCTCTTGCGCTCATTTCCTTTTCCCCTTTGATCTTGGTCTCAGATGGGTCCCTAATTATTGCTGGCTGTGCCTCGCGTATTGTGCTACACGCACAGCCGAGAGACAAAAGATAAGGGAGCATGCTTTGCACGTGCACGTTTAATGTTGTTTTCTTTTGCAAACCTTCCCCACCCACCCCAGCCCCGCAGAATGCATACATGAACAGAATGCATACATGAACAGAATGCATACATGAACAGAATGCATACATGAACAGCCCCTGCGTATTTTTCACTTTTAACTTGCTGCAACCACCAGGATAAAAGCAGCCAAGCTTCCCCCAAAGATTGTGCAACCGATTAACAGCATTTGGTCACTCTCTCTTCCCTATACAGGCTCACCACGCCTGTGATCCTAGCACTCTGGGAGGCCGAGGCAGGAGGATTGCTTGAGCTCGGGAGTTCAAGGCCAGCCTGAGCAAGAGCGAGACCCCGTCTCCACTAAAAAGAGAAAAAGTTAGCCGGGCGTGGTGGCGCATGCCTGTAGTCCCAGCTACTTGGGAGGAGGCTGAGGCAGGAGGATCGCTTGAGCCCAGGAGTTTGAGGTTGCCGTGAGCTAGGCTGACGCCACGGCACTCACTCTAGCCCGGGCAACAGAGTGAGACTCTGCCTCAAAAACAAATAAATAGATAAAAATGAAAAGGCGAGCATGGTACCAAGGAAAAGGCCCCTCTCAATTACCAGACCGATGCTAGCACCGTGAAGGACGAAAATGACCTTACACACACACACAGCCACACACACACAGCCACACACACACGTGTGCACCCAGCATTTGCCCCCCATAAGAACTAGCAGCTCAAATCACTCCACTTGCCTTTCTACCCCTGATCACCTGCCCTAATCAGCGTCGGGTCAAGTGCACAGCAGGGGCTGTTTCTATCAGGCGTTAGGTAACTGGATTGACCAGGC
Organism: Mirza zaza; assembly: GCA_008750895.1. Lineage (NCBI taxonomy): Eukaryota > Metazoa > Chordata > Mammalia > Primates > Cheirogaleidae > Mirza > Mirza zaza. The sequence continues at coordinate 2,605 of VSMD01036766.1, forward strand.
CAGTATCTGAGAACCTGCAGCCTCCAACTTTGCACCCCCCCCAGTCAGCCAGATCTTCTTTAAAGGCAGTGGATTCACCTAAGATCCTGGTCCCCTCTGGGCTGGGGTCCAGTGACCCCCGATGGTTCCAACTCAGTGGCTACCTGGGGACCATGCTTTGCAGTTGGGGCGCCAGGGCTGAGCAGGGAAGCCTGAGTCGGAATCACTAAGGAAGGCAGCCCCAGACGACCTGTAACTTGAACCTCTCCCAAGGAATTCTGATGTGCCCCAAATCCAATGTGTGGGCCCCTGTGTCCGAAGCTGATCATTTTCTTCTTTTTTTTTTTTTTGAGACACAGTCTCACCGTGTTGCTCAGGCTAGAGTGCCGTGGCATCAGCCCAGCTCACAGCAACCTCCAACTCCTGGGCTCAAGCGATCCTCCTGCCTCAGCCTCCCGAGTAGCTGGGACTACACACATGCGCCACCATGCCCGGTTCATTTTTTCTATATATATTTTTAGTTGGTCAATTAGTTTCTTTCTATTTATAGTAGAGACGGGGGTCTCACTCTTGCTCAGGCTGGTCTCGAACTCCTGACCTTGAGCGATCCTCCCGCCTCGGCCTCCCAGAGTGCTGGGATGACAGGCGTGAGCCACCGCGCCCGGGCTACGAAGCTGATCATTTTCTTCAAGCAGCTCTGCCTGCAATCTGTTAGCAGCCATCAGGTGAATATAAGTGCCTGGGAACAGGTGCACAGCACCACAAATCTCCCCTGCTCCCTTTTCCCCAAATGTCTCTCTTCCCTCCGGACTTCAAGCGACAAGGTGACTCACCATGTTTATTAAGCCTTCCACCAAAAAACCCTCCCATAGTAACGACCAGCTATCACATTCCCAGTAATGGCTTCTCCTTGCAGTTGTCTTTCTTTAAGATAATTCATTGCACGGAGAATAGCTTGAGCTCACATTTTTAGATAAAATGTCACTCAAACAGATTCCTGTTGCTTAAGCAAGCCAGGGCCTTTCTTCCGTATGGCAATATTTTCCCACAGTTAAAAACACATAAATAGGCAATGGCTACATGAATTCTTCCTTTGCTTGGGCCCTCTACTTCCCTGACTCTCCTCTTGCAAATAATGATATGTGTATAATATATCAATACTGAGATAACACCCTGTGCTTTCAACACCCTGAGTTCTCCTTTTTAAAAATTAAAAAGAAAAATAAATGTATTGGAACAATAAATGTGGCCCACAGGTTCAAACAGGCAGAAGCCAGGGCATATTGTTGGAGGCAAGTATCGGAAACACCAGTTGCATCTGCCGGTCTTCAGTTGGAATGAATGATTATTGATTTACTTTTCCCATCTTTGCATAAACTCAAGATTTAAAGTCCCGAATTGGGCCGGGCGTGCTGGCTCATGCCTGTAATACTAGCACTCTGGGAGGCCAAGGTAGGAGGATCGCCCAAGGTCAGGAGTTCGAAACCAGCCTGAGCAAGAGCGAGATCCCCGTCTCTACTAAAAATAGAAAGAAATTAATTGGACAACTAAAAATATATATAGAAAAATTAGCCGGGCACGGTGGTGCATGCCTGTAGTCCCAGCTACTCGGGAGGCTGAGGCAGGAGGATCGCTTGAGCCCAGGAGGTGGAGGATTCTGTGAGCTAGGCTGATACCACGGCACTCACTCTAGCCTGAGCCACAGAGTGAGATTCTGTCCCAAAAAAATAATAATAAAATAAGAAATAAATTTAAAGAAGAAACAACAGTTGCATCTGATATTCTTCAGTTGCAATGAATGATTATTGATTTTTGTTTTTTCCACTTTTGCATAAACTCAAGATTTAAAGTCCCGCATGGACCCAGTTTGGGGTCAAGTGTCAGCAACTCACACAGGGAATGCCACTGTCTCAGTTACATATTGTCATCATAATGCCGGGTGATACACAACCGTGAAACTGCAGTGACTGCATTCAGCAGGAGCATGCATGACGCATGCACCTAGGGTTCACTCGGGGTCAACCAGGGAGCTCTGCTCATCTTAGCTGCAATTTCAAAGTTTTCAGATGCACTGTGAACGTGCTTAACTGTGCCACACCGTGGCATGGCTAGACTGCTCTTTAACAAAGACCAAAGCACAGAAATTTTATCAGGGATCACCCAGCCTAAAACACCACGGGACATATGCCTTTTGTGCAACATCTTACCATTGAGCATTTTATTTTACTTTATTTTATTTTATTTTATTTTATTTTATTTTATTTGAGACAGAGTCTCGCTCTGTTGCCCAGGCTAGAGTGAGTGCCGTGGCGTCAGCCTCGCTCACAGCAACCTCAATCTCCCGGGCTCAGGAGGTCCTCCTGCCTCGGCCTCCCAAGTAGCTGGGACTACAGGCATGCCTCACCATGCCCAGCTAATTTTTTCTATATATTTTTAGTTGGCCAATTCATTTCTTTCTATTTTTAGTAGAGACGGGGTCTTGCTCTTGCTCAAGCTGGTTTCGAACTCCTGGCCTTGAGCGATCCTCCTGCCTCGGCCTCCCAGAGTGCTGGGATGACAGGCGTGAGCCACCGCGCCCGGCCTCATTGAACATTTTATAGCAGCAGACAGAAGCCAAATTTCACGCCAAGCTGGGGGGCTTCCAGAGGCCCCAAAAGTAATTATCGTACCGAAAGAAATGGATCAGGGTGCACAGTAGTCTAAACTTGAAAATTCTCCTTAGTTTTGTCTCACATCTGAAGTCCTGGATTATGTATAGCATATTCTATCTAAAATTTGAATTCCTAGACAGCCTATGGGAATGTTCCATTCGGATATGGGAATGGAGGGGAAAGGGGACAGGAGAAAGAGGGAAGAGACACACAATCCAACATCCAAACCTAGCAAAATTTTAACTCCATGAGTTGGGCTTTTGTGGACAACCTTCTAGTTTTCATTTTACGAAGGCCCTTCCTTGCTTGGCTCCTTGATAGAAAAACTGCGCCGACTAAACTTCTCATCTGAATTACCTGAATCCCTTTTCTAATCCTGGTGCGGCAAACCTGGTGCCTGGCATGAATTATGCAACGCAGAGCAATCCATTATGCAGGCAGGAAAGCCAGGAGGGCTGGCTGCACTGTTTTCAAAAAAAAAAAAAAAAACAAAACTCCACCACATTAACACTGGCATCAAAGAACAGATGCCTGTTCCTCTTAGAGGTTAATGAACTGACAGCAGCCACTCTTGGAGGGAAGGTTAGGGTCCTAATTGTACATAGGATGCCCAAACGAGTTGTGTTACGTGGCACTTTCCTGCCATATCTGAAACTTCCCTAAGTGGTATATGTAAAATTCATTCATTCTTTTCTTTGTAAGGCCATGCATTTCACAATAAAATCACTTCAGAGCAGAGAATGGATGCCATCCGTGTACTGGGAATTCATACCCAAATGCACATGGGTTTCAAGATGTGATTTTGCACCCAGTTCTACGACTCAGCAGGCCGGGGGGCCCCCCCCCCAAGATGAAATATTCCAATTGTGATCAGCTGTCAAAATGCACGTTCTCTCCAGCTCTTCGTAACTAGAATCAGGGAGCTGTCACCAGCTGGGCCTGTAATGAACCTACAAGGACCACAGTGCCAAACAAAAAACAACTTCCAGAACATACTATTCACGTCAACACGTACGTCTTGGCCCATTTTGGGGAGCTGGTCCCCAAGAACACAGATATGAGTCATGCAATTACTGCTCTTGGAGTGATGGAGTGAGAGACACAAATACTTCAACAGGAGGTCCCAAGCTTGTCACCTGAGGCTCAAATATGGCTCCCAGGTGTGTTTTGCTTGCTTCACCCATATTTTTGAAAGAACTTGGAACCAACGTTTTGAAATTGACAAAGTTCATTTAAGGAAAAAAAAAAAAAAATTCCAAGCTTCTGGGTTCTCTTGAAAACCTGAAAGATCTAGCAAGGCCAGGCCAACGTTCTTATAGGGCTGCAACAGGCCAAAGAAGAATGGCAACTTTTCCCTTTGAACAAGATAAACCCTTCTAGTTTGTCCCAGTCCCCAATGCTCCCTATTGTCCTTTAAGATATCTACTTCGGTATTTGAGTTTGTGATGACTGTTTATTAGAAATAAACAATGCCCACAGAAGGTATTACCTCTATAAGTGAGACGAGTAAAGAACTACAGGACTCTCCTATACATGTGGCAAGGGTATACAAGTTGATACATTCTCTGGAAGATAACATGGTGGTGGTGGATATTAAAATCTTAAAAAGATATAATGCGTGTGAGCCAACAGCTTTACTTCTAGACATCTATTTGAATTAAAATATTTGAAGATGTTCGCTACAGTGTACATATGAGGATATCCATCAATATGCTGAATAAAATAGGGAAGAACTGAAAACAATCTAAACGTTCATTCTCAAAGCATGCCTTGATATACGATGAAGCAACCAAAAATAGGTTTTGCAGGCACTGAAATAGTAAACTTGATGTATACGTAGTATAAAAAGAAAGTCCATGATATACTGTCAGGCACAAAGAAAAAAATCCCACCAAAAGAGATGTAGTGTACAGTCCTATTTTCATAAGAAAAAGACCCCCCCAAATCTACATACACACACATATATATTTATATATATGTGTATATATACACACACACACATATATATGTGTGTGCATATATATATGTTGTGCATATATACATTTGTATGTCTAGATAAAATACAGTGTTAACAAATATATTTCGCTGGGGTAGGATTATGGGCAATGTGGACACATTTTTCTTCTGTATTAACATCTTTCTGCATTGTATACATTTTTTTTAACCTAAATCTAATGCCAAACATTGCTTAAATGAGGAAAACAATGTTACCTTCACCAGGAAAACAAAACACATAAGCTGTGGAAGCGCAGATCAACTTTGGTTCATGATTGGTAGTCAAACAAGGTCACAATACTATTTAAATTTTTAAAAAATTAGAGACCAAAAATCTATTTTTTATTATTATTTTTATATTTTTAATATAATTTATTTTTCATATTTTTTTTTTTAGCACACATCACACCTGGGAAAGAGACCAAAAATCTAGATGCCTCTGCTTTTTATAAACACACACACACACACACACTCTCTCTCTCCAACACCAGAGAAAGTTATTTTTTAACAACTTGATCTTGAGTTTTGAATTCTTTACCAAGTCACACAGGCTTAAACAGGCTGATAGCTAGAGGAGGAAATGAACATGCTCTCCCTATCAGATGTAAATTCTAACTGCTTCGCCAAGAATCCAGGTGGTTAAGATACTGACTCTATTTAAATCAGACCAAGGTGGTACGTTCCACAAGCCACACTGCACAAACAACAGGCTCAACCACTGCACACATCTGGCCAGAATAAAGGCCCTGTAAGACCCTCTACATAATTAACTCAATATTTTCTCTATAGTTCAAAATGCCACAACAACTGGCAGACAACCATCTTAGATCATCACGGGAAAGTAAGACATATGGCTAAGTATATTTAATATGCCTTAAAAATAAGACGCAGCTTTTCTAGCCAACAAGATCTTAGGCAAAAAAAAAAAAAAAAAAAATTTTTTTTTTTAAATTATGCCTACTCGTTACCCTCAAAAAGAATTCAATTCAACAGATATTCCTGAGCACCTACAGAGGCCAGAGATTGCAAAGATCCAGAAAACGAGTATGCTGTCTTCAAGAGACACACAGTCAGTCCGGGCGAGGTGGCTCACGCCTGTCATCCTAGCATTCTGGGAGGCCGAGGCGGGAGGATCGCTCAAGGTCAGGAGTTCGAAACCAGCCTGAGCAAGAGCTCTATTAAAAATAGAAAGAAATTAATTGGCCAATTAAAAATATATAGAGAAAAAATATGAGCCGGGTATGGTGGCACATGCCTGTAGTCCCAGCTACTCGGGAGGCTGAGGCAGGAGGATCGCTTGAGCCCAGGAGGTGGAGGTTGCTGTGAGCTAGGCTGACAACACGACACTCTAGCCTGGGCAACAGAGTGAGACTCTGTCTCAAAAAAAAACCACACACACACAATCAGTAGGGGACATGGTTGGGCAAATCTACAATTACAAGGCACTATTGCGACTCTTGAAATGAAGATGTCGGTGCAAAATAGAGAAGGAATCAACAGTGCTGGTGGGGTAGATCAGCGAGAACAGAACACTGCAGCAATTAAGCACAACTGCTTGAAAATACGTGGCAGCACACTGTTTGCTGGCCGGAAAGCACTTTGCAAATCCATTTTTTATCTAGGACTATCTTCAGGGGGGCCACCAGGCACATCGTGCTGTCTCTCTGGCAGCACTAAGTCCCCCTAAAACAGGTGCACCCACGTTGACCCCCATAAGGACATGGGGCTCCCAGGCTATGGAGTCAGGACATCTCCAACGTGGAAACCCAGGGTGAGATTTTCGGAAACCCAGGCAGATCTGAGTTCAGCTGTGACTTGTGCCAGCAGTGTGGGTGCCAGGAGGAATCACCTGGCCTCTCCAGCTCATTTCCTCACGGCCGAAATGAGAATAAGACGGTCTACCCAGGTAGACCGGAGTCTCAGCAACACATCAGAGGATGCATAAATGGCAGTTACGATTATTATTAATAGACAGCCCCTAATTCGGATTCCCAGTCTCAACCTCAAAGGCACGCCTTCTTGTGAGCGGGACAATTCTTTGTCGTGCGGCTGTCCTGGGTATCGTGGGATGGTCGTTCAGCAGCACCCTGGCATCTCTACTCACCAGGTGCCAATAGTGTCCCCACCCCCCATCCTTAACTGTGACAACCCCAAACGTCTCCACTGTCAAATGTCCACAGCTGAAAACTACTGATTTCGAGAAACTCACTGCTGTGTCTCTATTCCTCACCTGAAAATATCACACAGGTGTTCCGCACATATATACAACATAGGTATTTCCGTGAGCACTGATGGGGAGTCAAGCAGAGCACTACATGTTTTACATGTTATCTCATTTAACCCCCATGGCCTTGGACTTGTGATCAAATGGTAAGGCGTATTTTAGAATGCCTTGTGATCCTATCCTGGTCCTTTTACTAGCTATCCTTCCTTCCTACAAGACACCTAACCATCTTGATGTTTCTGTTTTCTCAAAGGCAAAACAAAAATATTAACGTCCCTACGTCTTAGGGTTCTTGTGAGGATTAACCCTTTGCCCTCGCTTGCTTTCTTCTCGATTCCTTTATTCTACTTGGGATTTCATTTTTTTAAATACCCCAGATTTTACAAAAGCGCGGCAGTAGAATACAAAACTGGAGTTTCTCTGCATACGAACTTATTTATTTGGATATTTTTATATTTCAAATTATGGAGACATTCAAAGAGTCATTTTAATCTCTATCATTTTTTCATGGTGTGATATTTTTTGAAACATTCACCCACATGAAGACCTGGTTTACATTCACATGTTTCGCAAATATAAATCGTCTCTCTCCTTCCTCCTCTGATTTTTCTGTTAGAACAAACGACACAATCTTTGTGTTTTTTTGTTAGGGTGAGGTGAGATTGTATGGAACTTTCCATCTAAACGTTGCTCTAAGTCAGTAGATAATCATCCACCCCTGGGAGTTAGTGGACCGTCTCTGCATTTACAATTTACTTGTCCTTTCATGCTAATGAAAATAAGAAAAGATACTGGAAAAATAGACAAAAATCTCCCTCCCCCCGAGGTGACACTATGTGTTGAGTGTGGCTCCACATACGAGCTGCTACCGATGCCAGCCGAGTCGGGTCACACTCGACATCCGAGTGCAAAGGGTTAATCCTCACAACCACCCTACAATGTAAGTATAATTCCCCTTTTCAACTGGGAGAATTGATGGTCTAGGCCAGGGGTCCCCAAACTTTGTAAACAGGGGTCCAGTCCGCTGTCCCTCAGACCGTTGGAGAGTGCGCACTGTGGGCCTGGGACGGGTCGGCTGCTAAGCAGGACAGGCAGCGGTGGCAAAAACACCCAGCGGGCCGGAAAAATGTCCTTGGCGGGCCACAGTTTGAGGACCCCTGGTCTGGGAAGTTAACCTGCCCATGGTCTCTCAGCTGGGAAGTGGCAGAGTGTGGATTTGACTCTAAACCTGTATAACCACTAAGCCTCACCGCTTCCCCAGCCATTCATGCCTGATGTGGGCACCCAGACATGGTACCAGGAAGATGAGAGGACCACAGAATCACATTCTCCAGCATCATCGTTGCTTGGGACACCCAAAGACTCTCCCTCCCTCCACACCTGACCACCACCTGGGGACCTAAGGACAGTCATTAGAACCAATCCATCACCAGTGACAGCGTGGAAGAACGTAAGAGCACCAGGCAGCTCATGTCACCTGGTTTGCTTACAGCTCCTCATCCTATCCCTCCATCCGCCCTAGAAAGTAGGTGCCATCATTACCCCCATTTTCAGAGGGGGGACAACCTGGCTCAAAGAGGTGACGTATTCTGCCCCAGGTCACCCGGCCAGCCAATGGAAAAGCCCACCTTCCCACCTGGGCTAGCCTGCGCCCAAAATCTGAATCGACGACACATCAGTCATTTGATATTTGCTGTGGATTATTTAATAAGCAGCATTACAGTCCTGTTGACACTACAGAGCAATAATTCTGAAGCATGGCTTATGATCAAGGTGTGATCGCCTTCTAATTGCACCACCATGCCACTGTCCTTAAAGACAGCTCCAAGTCTCGTCTCCTAACGGACTAAAAGATTAGCCTTGTTGTGGGAACATCACCATTAAAAGCACACACGAATGCCTCCCTCTGCAATAACGATGGGGTGGATGCCTTAGCCAGGAGAGTGTAATTGTCTTATGTAGCTCATTCTCATGACGCCGGAGATGGCAACAGGACACGTCTACACCCACGGCCAAGAAGAACCTCTCACAGTCTTGTTTGAGGGTGACGCTGCAAAGCTCCGTGACACCCTGGATATTTTCCCCACAGTGGTGACCTGCTCTTTAGACACCTCTGTTGGCCTCTTTGACACCCACGTCTCATTTCTCCCTTCCCCTACTCGTGCTTCCTGGGAGCATCTCCCAAATAAGCCACTTGCTCTCAAATCCTCACCTGGAGTCTGTAGCAAGAGATTCAACCCAAGAGACAAGGATGTTGGTGGCGGGCTGCAGGACTGAGAGTGGACTGGCGTCAACAACTTGCCCAGGTAAGGGCTGCTATGCACAGACTCGCTCCTAACTCAACGAGGTCCTCATGGGGACTCAAGTAGCCTCAACTCCCCTGTTTGGATCGTCAACTTGCTAACCCTTGTCACTGCCATATCCCAAATCCAAGTAACCCCGGGAATCAGGACACTCGATTACTCTTACAGGACCTCGTCCATGCAGGGAACTAAAACTGGATGCATAAGTTAAATGTGACCTCCTCTCTTGACTCCAAAGAGACACCCATGGATTCTTCCCTCTTCTTCTTGACAGGAGACCAAGGATCTTACAGGCAAACCCGTACTATGAAGACAAGTTGAAGCCGGCCAGCAATGCTCACTGTCTCCCAGAATACTCCCAGATGAGGCCGGGCGCGGTGGCTCACGCCTGTAATCCTAGCTCTCTGGGAGGCCGAGGTGGGCAGATCACTCAAGGTCAGGAGTTCGAAACCAGCCTGAGCAAGAGCGAGACCCCCGTCTCTACTAAAAATAGAAAGAAATTAGCCGGACAACTAAAAATATATAGAAAAAATGAGCCGGGCATGGTGGCGCATGCCTGTAGTCCCAGCTACTCGGGAGGCTGAGGCAGGAGGATCGCTTGAGCCCAGGAGTTGGAGGTTACTATGAGCTAGGCTGATGCCACGGCACTCTAGTCCGGGCGACAGAGTGAGACTATCTCGAAAAATAAATAAATAAATAAATAAATTCCTGCTTCTGGGTCACTGACCTCCACGAGGTTCAGCTGTGAATTCGCAAGAACTGCCACCTCGGTGCCAACATCCGGAGAGGCGCGGCAGAGCAAAGCTCTGGTGTTTTCCAGGGATTTTTTTTTTGCAAATTACAGATTTGCAAAAAAAAAATTACAGATTTTTTTTTTTTTTTACAGGTTACAGATCTCACACACGAGCTGCACGAAGACAGGCAGGCACGCGGTAACCTACTTTTTTCGGACGTGAATGTCGGCCCTTAACGAATCTGACAGCCTTTATGCTCAGTGTATACAAAAATCAGTATATCCTGTTACGCGTATACCCAAACTCGAGGGAAGGACCCCTAACATGAGAGGGTGATGTTTTGCATTAAATAACCATCGTTTATAAAGCAACATCCTTCATGTAAACCCTTGTGGGGAGAAGATGTCAGAATGTTTTCTCTTACAAAACCACTTAATTCCCCTTGGTGGGTATCATCAATCCTGCCATCCAAAACTAGCTGGGCAAGGAATGCCAACAAATGCAGTGAGCCAACTGCATGCCATCGCCTCAGAAGGTCAAGTTTAATCTATTTTTAAATAACATACCCAATGGCAAAGAGTGGCCACCGGAAACAAAGGACACGTTGGGTTGTGCATCCTTGCATTATTTTTTTTGCAAAAGCTGTAGAGTGCTCCACAGCGTGGCCTTAAAATATCCCTCTGAGAGTGGTCTTTTGGCACCAAGAACAAAAACAGATTGACTTTTGCAAGTTTAAGTTTTAAAAAAAAGACATATAAACACAAACACAATTTAGGAGACAGCGAGGGCTGAAATCGGACGGTTTCCTGCAGCAAAGATGTGATCTGCTCAGTTGGCTGGAAAGACAGTACCCAAGGACAATGCTATAAGGACACAGAGGTAAAGTGTCATTCTCAGAGAGGCTGACACAAAGCAGGTCCCCTCATCAAGAGAAAACAGACACACCCCTCCTGTCCTGCCCGCCGAACATCCGAAATTTCCCCTTTGGAGAATCATGTGTTAAAACCACAGTTCGAGCCGACAGTCACAAATACTTGAACTCGCTAAGCTTTGTCATTCGTTTGCAGCCAGCATAAACAGAGCTGGCGATGAGCAAGTGAACACACGAGGATCCTAAACAAGCAGCAGTAAAAGACAAGAAGGAAGAAAGGGAGGACAGACGTGGCATTGTGCTTGCCTTCTGAAACAATGGGAAATTCATTCTCGCAGCCAGCAAATTTTAGTGAGCACCTACTATGGGCTGGGTATTATGTTAGATACTGGGCAATGGATGGATGAACAAAAGAGATGAGGTGTTTTTTTCTTTTTTTTGAGACAGAGTCTCACTCTGTTGCCCGGGCTAGAGCCTAGCTCACAGCAACCTCCAACTCCTGGGCTCAAGCGATCCTCCTGCCTCAGCCTCCTAAGTAGCTGGGACTACAGGCACACACCACTGTGCCCTGCTAATTTTTTCTATATATTTTTAGTTGACCAATTAATTTCTTTCTCTTTTTAGTAGAGACGGGGTCTCTCATTCTTGCTCAGGCTGGTTTCGAACTCCTGACCTTGAGGGATCTCCCCACCTGGGCCTCCCAGAATGCTAGGATGACAGGCGTGAGCCACTGTGCCGGGCCAAGAGATGAGTTTCTTGTTTCCGTGGAATTTCCACCCTAGTGGTAGGGGAGATCGTATATTCCAATTGGTCAAAAGACACACACAACATCAAAACAAAACAAAAAAAATGCACAAAAATACTATGCCCAACTGGATATGGTCGCAATTCCCTCATTACGGTCAGGAGGAAGGGTTTGGCGGTGGTTTTCTGGTTTTTAAAAAATTGTGTCTTATTTATTGTCTCCATTCTGCCAAAAAAAAAAAAAAAACATGGAAGGACAGTTTCTGTTCCTAAGGAATTTAAAAACCACAAAATCCACCTACAAAAGTATGTAAGCACGAGCTATAATACACCAGTCTGGAAAACTACAATCACACCCTTGTAGACCTCTGGCGTCTGGGTTATTCGTGGAAGCGCCGCGTTTCACGCCTACAGAGGTGCACCCACTTATTTTTGGCATGAAGAAATGCAGAGGGCGACTTCCAAGGGATGACAGCACCACCTGGCAGAGCTTGTTCTAGAACTCACATCACCTGCCTCATTTGACGTCATCTCCGGTTCAGTCTATACCCCAGGGCAATGGTTCTGATGGTTCTCAAAACTCAGCAGCAGAATCACCTGAGGACTTGTTGAAGCCGCCCACGGGGGCCACCCCCAAACTTTCTGAATCAGCAGGGGGAATCAGAAGGTGGGGCCTGGGAATCCACATTTCTAGCCGGTTTGCAGGTCGTGCCAATGCAACTGGGCTGGAGACCCCACTCCGAGTCCCACTGTGCCAGGAATTACGAGTGTGGGCTTTGGCATCAGATACAGCCGAGTTCCAGCTCTACTTCTGCCACCTGCGGGATGAGCCTTGGAAAAGTGACCCAAAGTCTCTGAACTTTGTTTCTGACATCTGAGTCCAGTTGTGAGGACTGAAAACAAAAATTATCATAATGCATCAGCCAAGCCAAGCGCCTGGCATATTCTAAGGCAAGAGCTTAATAAATACTAGCCACACCCTGTCTCAAAGTTTTCTTACTTACATTTTGCCCTCCTATAATATACTAGAATGGCTAAAATTCCACAGACAAAATCAAAGATTGGCAAACAAGTAAAGCAACTGAAACATTTATGACAGCTTTATTCATAATAGCCCCAAATGGTAAACAGTCCAAATGTCTATCAACAAGCAAAAGGACAAACTGATAGGTGTATGCAATGTCATACCACTAAACAATAAAAAAGAACCAAATAAATTATACACATGATATAATGTGAAATCTCCAAAATACTTTGCAGAGTGAAAGAAAGCCAGACGCAAAAGAGTACAAAACTGCATTATTTCATTTTTATAAAGTTTAAGGAAAGACAAATCTAATCTAATGTAGTCTCAGGACTAATCTATGTCCTGAGGCAGGAGGATCGCTTGAGGCCAGGAGTTTAACACTGCAATGAGCTATGACTGCACCACTGCACTCCAGCCTGGGCAATGGAGCGAGATCCCATCTCTAAAGAAAGAAAAAAAAAACAACAAAACCTAAAAAACTTATCTATAACTATGGCAAAACAAATCAAACAGGCTTTGCCTCTGCAAGGAGTGAGAGAAATTTCTGGGGTGATGCAAAATGTTCTATATCTTGATTTGAGTGATGATAACAGGAGCATGAGTTGTCAAAAACCATCAAATTATGTATTTAAGATCTGTGCATTTTACTACAGGTAAACAATACCTTAATATGCATATACAATGACATAGGACATAACGTATCTCTATAAATTTGTTTAGGCATTTGTAACAAAGGCCTGTCTTCTCCATTTAAAATGAACTAACTCCAACCTGGTAGATCCATTTACTTCGATTCCTTCAAAATTCAGTCCTGCTTCACATAATACCATTTGCTACAGACTATTTTGGTCCATGCATCTTTCCAGAGAAGTGCCACGAAACAGAAACAGCAGAATCTTCCCCCACAAGAAGATCGTGACATTTCCATACAGACAGCACCCAGAGTTAACCCGTGTCCCTAGGAGAGTGGCTAACTCGGGGTGTAAACACCGTACAAAAAGTCATATTGAGCCTACCTGATAGGATTAAGGAGGACACACCGACAACGACACAGTAAAAAAACAATTCTGTCATGCAATTTAAGTCGTATTCTCAACAGGAAAGAGGGAAGAGAAGATTGGTGCAATGGTTTCTAGGGCCATCTTTACTGGTGATGACAATGTCAGTAGATCCAACTGTGCCGTGTGATGATTAGATGAAATAATAGCTTGCAAAAAAATAAAAATAAAAAAAAGAAAGAAATAATAGCTTTCACCTTGTAGTGGGTTCCAGGCCATTCAAGTTTCCCAATCAAGTATCTTTTTTTCTACAAGTACATTCACACACACACACACACACACACACACACACAGTTGCCCAGCAGCGAACATTCGTGTGCATACTGGGTGAAGGGAATTAACACTTGGACACACGACAGTCTCCTTTGAATCCAGGGGTGTATGATGCCAAAGCCACTGGATTATCTCAGCCTCCCCCCTTCCTGAGTTCCAGGCTGGGGCAACCCCGAGACCATGCCTCCTGGCTCTCGGATAACTGGGGGAAGGAGCCAGCTCAGCCACCTGCACCTTCTCAGAGCACACTGCAAACAAGCCACCGTTCAGGACCTGCGAGACGCCACTAGACACCCCAACAGAAGGCAGGCACTCCTGCCTGTCACCCCTCCCCGCTTCCTCCAAATGGGCCCTCCACTGCGCCCTGCAGCTGCTCCCATCAAATGCCTCCAGACAGTATTTTTAAAAGAGTTCTCGATGGTTCTCGATAGTTCTACCAAGTCAGAATCCAGGTTCCTGACTTTAAATTCAAAACCCGGGTTCCTGAACCCTGTTCCCGTCTTAGAAATAAATAACTGCTCGATTTCAATTCAAACATAAAGCTAATCTTGAATGAGGGCTTACTGCGTACCAGCACGGTCTGGTGCACTTTCCGAGTATCAGCTTATGTAACACCCACGAGAAAGCCAGGTTCCAGATAGGGACACCATGTCGTTGTCGTTGTCCCGCCAGGCAAGGTTTGGAGCCCCAAGCAAAGCCGGGGAGATACGCAGTGAATGAGGCCCAGTCTCTACCTTTAATGAGCTTACTACCTTGAAAGGAAGTGAGGACACAGAGACCTAACCACGGTTCAGAGTAAGTGAAAAACCACAGGCTATACACGAAGGGAGCTGAGAGGAGGAAGAATCTGTTCATCCTGGCAGGATGCCGGAGGGCTTCCCGGAGGCGGCGTCCAAGTGGAGAATGGAGTCATCAATAAATGAATGGAGCTTTCCACAGCTGCCAGCCCCTTCAGCTCTCAAAGCTACCAGAAGGCCAAGCTATTCCCCCCACTCACCCCTTCCCTCCCTGTCACCTGGAACACGCCTGTTTCCGAGAGGGGACCGGCTTGCCCCGGGCCACCCCTTTGCTTCTACACCTTCCTCCTGCCTGTCCTTATGGGAACTTTTCACCACGGCCGACTCTGCCACCTCCTTTGGTGCATCGTGGCACCTGGTAGCACAAGCGACCCCTTTACGGCCTCCTCCACTGGGCTGACACAGGGACAGCCCCGTGCCTGCACCGAGCTGAGGAGAGAGGGACCTGCCACCACCCGCAGCCACCAAATGCGTCTTTTCAGCGGCCATCCCTCTTTGTCTACAGACTTCCCAGGTAGGACTCGGCCCCTCCAGGCCCCTCGGGTCATCCCCCCTCCCTTCCTGCTCCTCTTCCTCTTCCAGAGCTTAACCTCTGCAGCAAGGGCTCAAACGCTCAGTGACCCTGGGCAAGTCACTTAACCAACAAAAGTCTCAGTTTCGTCATCTGTAATGTGGAGTTCACAAGAACAACCCGATCCTAGGACTGCTGTGCGATCGTGCAAGCGAAGCACTTTACGCGGAGCCCGGGACGGAGCAAAGTGACAGTGAACAGCGGCTGTCACTATCATCACCCATAATGACGGTGGCAGTGGTGGCAGTGGTGGCAGGGTAAACTTGGGACGCGATTTGCACTAAAAGCAAACAGCCCCTCCCCCCCTCCGCCCTCACCCCACCTCCACCCCGCGGGTGGCAGGGCCGCACGGTGGAGACACATGCGTCACCCGCCCCCCAGGGGTGCACGCAGCTCTCCCGGCTGCGGGCTCAGGGACCGCCGGGCGCGCACGCCCCTGCGCACCTGGAGGGGTGGCGGGGTGAGACCCGCTTCCCGATGGAGTGGGCGCAATAAACCCCGGACCCCGGTCTTCTGCGCGCCCCCTCGCCGGGTCTGGAAACTCACTAGTGGCAAAAGGCCGCCAGCTGCATCCGCAAGGAGCCAGGGAGCGCGTTCGCCTTGCCCCTGCCTCAGTTTCCCCACTCTCCCGCAGACCGCAAAGCGAAGCTGCGCTCGCGGCCACCTGGCGGGCCGAGGGAGCAGGCTGGCAGACCGGGCCCGGGACACGTTGTCCCCGCGTCCCCTGCGCAAAAAAACCGAGTCCCCTCTGGCGAACGCAGGCGCGCAGGCAACACGCAACCTCACCGCAACTTCGCGCGCGCCGCCCGCCCCGGGCCTCGACTTCCCCTCCGGGGCAGGCGAGCGGGAGCTGGGGCCGCGCGGGGACACCCCGGGGGCCGCCCCCCGCCGCAGGGGCGCCCCGTCCTACCTGGTCGGACGGCCTTGAAGGTGACGGCGCCCCCGCAGCTGCCGATGACGCCCAGCACGTCGTAGCGGGGCAGGCCGGACACGCGGACGCCCTGCACCTCCAGCAGCAGCTCGCCCTCGCCCAGCCCCGCCGCCTGGGCCGCCGGGGCCGCGCCGACGTGCGGGAACTCGCCGTGCTCCGCGCCCCCCAGCACGGCCACCCCCAGCTCGCCCCGGGGGCCGCGCTCCACGGTGCACTCGTGCACCCGGCCGGTCCAGTGGCTCTTCTTCTGGATCACTTTCGACATGACGCCCAGTCGCGCCCTTCCTCCTCCTCCTCCTCCTCCTCCTCCTCCTCCAAAGAGAAGAAAAGTCCGGAGAGAGACAGGTGCCGCGCCGGCCCCGGGAGGCGCCCGCCCGCACGGCCCGCGCACTCAGGCCATCGCCGGCAAACTTTGCGGGCTCCCCGCGGGCCGTGCGCGGCGCCCGCGAGCTTTGTCTGCGCCCCGAGCCTCCGGGACGGTCCGCGCCCGCCGCCCGGCTGCGCTGCCCTGGCTCTCCTCCTCCTCCTCCTCCTCCTCCTCCTCGCCGCCCGGCCCGGCTCGGCTCTCCCCGCGGGCGAGGGCAGCGCGTCCGGCCGGCCGCCGGGGGCCCCGGGCACGCGGGGCGGCGCGGGCGCGGGGGGCGCGGGGCGCAGCGCGCGGCCCCTTTAAGCGGGTACAAAGGCCCCGCGCGCCGCGGCTCGGCCCATTCCGTCCCCGCCGCCGAGCGCCGCGGCCGGCCCGGGAGGCGCGCGCGCGCATGCGCCCCGCGGCCGCCCGCCCGCCGGCCCCGCCCCCCGCGCCCCGCCCCCGGGGGCGAGACTCCGGCGCGCTTCCCGCTGGGTCCTAAAGCCGGCCGCCCGGGGGTGGGGGGGCCGCCGCCGCGTTTCCCGTGCTCCCTGCACCCTCCCCCGCCCCCCTCCCCGTGCCTCCTCCTCCCTCCCTGCCTGCCTCGCCTCGCGGGGCCCCGACTCCGCGGAGCCCTCGGCGGGTGGCCGGGGGGGGGGGGGGGGGGGCGCGCACGTGCTTGGCGCCAACTGTTTGCAACTTTTGAGACGCGGGCGGCCCGGCCCCGGGCGTCTTAAAGCCCGTGTCGAACAGGTGGGGGCTGGGGAGCGCGCGCGCTCACGCCGGCCCGAGCCCGCCGGCCGCCCTCCGCCAGTGGCCGGCCGGGCTGTCGGTCACGCGGCCCGCCGGCCCCGCCGCGTTCCCCTCTCACCCGGGACCGGCCCCCGGGCGCGCGCCTGCCCTGCGCCCCTGCCGCCTGGGGAGGGGCGGTGGGGACCCGGGAACGCCCCTGCCCTGCGCCCCAGCCCTGCGCCCCTGTCGCCTGGAGAGGGCGCGGTGGGGACCCGGGGACGCCCCTGCTTGGGTCCTTGCCACCCTGGGGAGGGCGCAGTGGGGACCTGGGGACGCCCCGCCGAGGTCCCTGCCATCCTGGGGAGGGCGCAGTGGGGACCCGGGGACGCCCCGCCCAGGCCCCTGCCACCTGGAGAGGGGCGGTGGGGACCCGGGGACGCCCCGCCGAGGTCCCTGCCATCCTGGGGAGGGGCGGTGGGGACCCGGGGACGCCCCAGCCCTGCGCCCCAGCCCTGCGCCCCTGCCGCCTGGAGAGGGCGCGGTGGGGACCCGGGGACGCCCCTGCTTGGGTCCTTGCCACCCTGGGGAGGGCGCAGTGGGGACCTGGGGACGCCCCGCCGAGGTCCCT